>SJYX01000083.1:6360-48832 GCA_006410675.1 Oreotragus oreotragus
AAAAAAATAAAAAAAAATAAAAAAATAAAGAAAGTGAAATATGGTTCTCTTCCTCCTCCATTACTTCCATTTTCTTCCACTCTCTTCTCTATACCTTCCTCTGTTTTCATTTTTTTTTCAGTATTAATACAACCCAGCTATCATCTTCTTTATTAAGGGCTGTTTGAATGTTTTAAGCCGAATGCTGTGTAGACCAACTGCAATGGATCACTGAGCCATTATCTTTAATTGTTGGTGAGTAATAGGTCACTACTTGTGTGGGCTGAGCCAGGGTGTAATTCCTTGTGCTGTTACCTCACGGATTAATAGTTTGCAATTGTCCCTGACGTGACCTTATCTCTAGACTAGCGCAAACCCAATAACAAAGAATAGGACTGCTTCGTAAGCTTTTCTAAAATCACAAATTGAACAAAATTTGTCCTCAACGGTTTTGAAAATTTTGTGGTTCCAGTGCTCATTCCTGGTGTGAGGAAACTATAACAAGTGCTTCTCAAACTTTAATGGGTGTGCCATGCAGATTACCTGTCGACCACCTAACAGGCAGGTTCCATAGATTTTGTAGGTCTTGAGAGTGCTTGGGAGTTGATTCCACAGTCTTAGTAGGTTTCCAGGTAATGCAGATGGCACTGGTCTTCAGACCACAGTTTAAATAAAAAGTCTAAGAGGAGGGAGGAAAGTAAGAGGTGCTGGAAACTAAGACCTCTCTATCAGGCTCTTTGAGTACTTTCATCCATTTTTAAGGCAGTATAATTTTTTTCTCCTTAACATTTTTTTTTCTGATTATAAAGCATGATTATTGTGTAAAATTTGAAAAGTGTAAAAGTACTATACATGAACTAAGTTCATTTATCATCCCAATCAATCAGTCAGACCAGTGGTTCCCAGGCTTGCTGCACACTGGGATCAGATGGAGAATATTGCAGAATATCCCACCTGGCATTCTCCCAGCAGGGTTGAGTCAGAACCTCTGTGTATAGGACTTGGTGTCTTTTGAAAATCTTTCCATGGTGCAGAAGGCATTTCTTCTTGTTCAGTCACTAACTCGTGTCTGACTCTTTGCGACTCCGTGGACTGCAGCAGGCCGGGTTCCTCTGTCCTGCATTGTCTCCCAGAGTTAGCTCAGATTCATGTCCATTGATTGAGTGATGTCATTTAACCATCTCATCCTCTGTTGCCCCCTTTTCCTCCTGCCTTCAATCTTTGCCAGCATCAGGGTCTTTTCCAGTGAGTCAGCTCTGCATCAGGTGACCAAAGTATTGGAGCTTCAGCTTCAGCATCAATCTTTCCAATGACTCTTAAGAGTCTTCTCCAGCACCACAGTTTGAAAATGTCAGTTCTTCGGCACTCAGTGTTCTTTATGGTCCAACTCTCACATCCATGCATGACTACTGGAAAAACCATAGCTTAACAAAATTAATTAATTTGTTTTAATTGGAGGCTAATTACCTTATAACAATGTGGTGGGTTTTGCCATACATTGGCATGAATCAGCAACGAGTGTACATGTGGCGTAGCTTTGACTATACAGACCTTTGTCAGCAAAGTGATGTCTCTGCTTTTTAATATACCTTCTATGTTTGTAATAGCTAGGTTTGTCACTGTGGCTGTTGCAAAGTTCCCAGCAGTGAACCGAGTCATTTCCCCCTAAATATGTGTGTTGGGGCCTCAGCCCTCGATGTGATTGCATTTGGAGCTAGGACCTTCAAAGAGGTAACCAGGTGAGATGAGGTCATGGGGGGATCAGATTCCCACAGTGCTGGCATCTCTATAATAAGAGGAAGAGACCCAAGAAGGGTGCAGGCCCAGAGGAAAGGTATCCACCTGTGAGCCAGGCTGAGAAGCCTCAGGAGCTACACAACCTGCCAGCACCTTGATCTTAGACTTACAGCCTCCAGAAGTCCAGAAAAAAGTAATTTCTGTTCTTTAAGGCACCTGGTCTGTGGTATTTTGTTATGGTAGGAAATTAAGACAGGTTTTGGTTCCTACTAGTAGGGTGCTGCTGTAGCAAGCACCTGAAGGTGAGGACATGGCCTTGGGATGGGGAGAGACCAGGTGATGGGGAGGCCGGGCAAGGTTCCAGGCACAGGTTAGAGAAAACAAAGGTTGCTGCAAAGAGGTTGTCAGAGGGGCGTGGGCACTGAATGGGATTCTGGTGATGTCTCAGAAGGAATGAGGAACTTGGTGATGGAAAGTAGAGAAGAAGCGATCCTTGTTATAAAGTGGCAAAGACCTTGGGCTGACTTGTTTCCTAGCGTTTTGGTAAGAAGTCGACATTGTAACAGATGAACTTAAATGCTTTTCTGAGAAGAGAGATTTCTAAGCACAGTGTTGTGAATTAACGCTCTCCGTGATGGTTGTGTCTTCCCTCCCTCTCTTTCCTCTCTTCCTTCCTTCCTCAGTAAATAGGTGTTGAATATCTTCTACTGATTTAAACATCCTATGAGGAAACTGGGTATAGAAATTCAAAGATGTAGATAAGTCCATTTGTACCACTTTTTTAGATTCCACATAAGTAATATTATGATATTTGTCTTTGTCTGATTTATTTCACTCAGAGTCACAGGTATAGAAAACAATTTTATGGTTACCAGGGGGTAAGGCGGGGGGAGGGATACACTGGGAGGTAGGGATTGTCATACACACACTGCTATGGATAAAATAACTGAAAAGGACCTACTGTATAGCACAGGGAACTCTGCTCAATACACTGTAATGACCTATATGGGAACTGAATCTAAAAAACTGTGGATATATGTACATGTATAACTGATTCACTTTGCTGTGTGCTTGAAACTAACACAACATTATAAATCATCTATAATAAAAATTAAAAAAAGAGATGTCAACTTCAAACACTGAAAAAAAGGAAAAAAGAAATTCAAAGATGCAAGCACTTATGCTATCATAAGTGATACGTGAGTAGAGAGTGACTTCTTTAACGTGTTTTAGAATTTCTCCTGTGGACCCACACTTTATCCCAGTTATCTTTACTTGTCTTACTTATGCTGGTCCGAGTCAAGCCAAACCTATAGTTCTTGTTTGTCTGGCCATCTATCTGGTAGATAAGGAGAAGAAGTTGAAGATGGGACTCAGTGAAAACTATTTCCTCAAATTCCCCATCTAGCTTCATGATTTGATTGGTTCATCATGTGAAAGTGGCCAGAATATTGGAGTGGGTAGCCTTTCCCTTCTCCAGGGGATCTTCCCAACCCAGGGATCAAACCCAGGTCTCCCGCATTGCAGCCAGATTCTTTACCAGCTGAGCCACAAGCGGAGACCATGGGTGCAGCATGGTGGTTCCCAAACTGAGATGAGGCACCCTGGGGTGCTGCAGTGGAGGCATCCCAGTCCATTTGAAGTTTCTGAAGGAAATACTTGTAAATCTATCAGATGCTGCAAAAACTCTTGGTTCAAGATAGCTCACCATTTCAATAGCATATTACGTCTGTTTTGATGATTTCATATCTTTGCAAGGCTTGGTTTTTGGTGTTTATGTGATGTAAAAAAAAAAATATTGCATCCAAATCATTGTGGCAGCAATGTGTGTGGTAATATGTGATTGCATTCAGTCTGATTCTGATCTGGTTCAAGGTTTGAGAAGTTGTCTGGTGCCCCAGGGGTGCACGTGTGTCATTAGTAAGAATGAAATAAAAATATTTTTCTTTTAATTAGTTTTTTTAAAGCTAAATTATTAGGAAATAATTTATCAGTTGTTTGCTGTAGCTAGTTAACAGAACTGTTGGGTTTTCCCCTTTGTTTTTGTATTGTTTGTGTTGGTGTGGGACGTTGTGAAAAAGACACTTTGACACTGAGAGCACTGTGGATTGAGAGAGTGTGGACTCAGGTGTGGTGGTTCATGCAGACCTCTGCCCCTTCTGCAGGAAGCCAGCCACCACGGAAGGTCCAGTTACCCTGAGACCGCTGTGGTCTGAGAAGCCCAGTAGAGATAAGCAGAGAAGCTGCCGAGACTGAGATGCCCAGCAGACCTCTGGGGATCAGGTCCTCCATGCCAAGGACAGGGTGAGGAGAGTTTGGGCTGATCCCACCCACTGCTAGCTGACTGAGGCCACGTGACAGGTTCACCCACAGCAGCTACACAGATGAATCCACCACACCCCTCCAGCCACAAGAGACAGTACATGGTTATAAGTCACTGCGCTCTGGGATAATATTTTATAAATTTTATTTTTGTGGGGAAGGTGCAGCAATTCCTATGTACCGTCTGCATGCACAGCCTCCCCCATTATCAACATCCCCCACCAGATGGTACATTTGTCATGGCACTTTATAATCACTGGAAGTCTGGTTTGCATTATAGTCTTGGTGCTGTACATACTGTAAGTTTAGTCAAATATGTAATGGATAAGTGTTTGGATAAATGTGTGATAACATGGGTTGCTATTCTATCATTCTTCTTTATGGAATTTTTCTTACAGCCCTAAAAATTCTCTGTGACCCACCTATACACCCCCTTTCCCTCCCCAAACTCCTGGCACTCACCAATCTACTAACCATTTTCTTCGTTTTAACTTTTCTAGAATGGCATACAGTGGGAATCAAAGAGTATGTAACCTCTTCAGACTGGCTTCTTGCACTTAGGAATATGCATTTAAGGTTCATCCTTGCTTTTCTATGGCTTGATAGCTCATTTCTTTTTCATGCTGAATAAGAGTTTATTGTCTGGATGGACCCCAGTTTACTTCTTTATTCACCCATTGAAGGACATCTTTGCTGCTTCCTAGTTTTGGCAGTTTTGAATAAAGCTCCTATAAACATCCATCGCCAAGTTTTCGTGCGGCTATAATTTTCAGCTCCTGTGGGTAAATATCGAGAAGCCTGCTTGTTGGATCATATGGTCAGAGCGNGGTAGCCTTTCCCTTCTCCAGGGGATCTTCCCAACCCAGGGATCAAACCCAGGTCTCCCGCATTGCAGCCAGATTCTTTACCAGCTGAGCCACAAGCGGAGACCATGGGTGCAGCATGGTGGTTCCCAAACTGAGATGAGGCACCCTGGGGTGCTGCAGTGGAGGCATCCCAGTCCATTTGAAGTTTCTGAAGGAAATACTTGTAAATCTATCAGATGCTGCAAAAACTCTTGGTTCAAGATAGCTCACCATTTCAATAGCATATTACGTCTGTTTTGATGATTTCATATCTTTGCAAGGCTTGGTTTTTGGTGTTTATGTGATGTAAAAAAAAAAATATTGCATCCAAATCATTGTGGCATCAATGTGTGTGGTAATATGTGATTGCATTCAGTCTGATTCTGATCTGGTTCAAGGTTTGAGAAGTTGTCTGGTGCCCCAGGGGTGCACGTGTGTCATTAGTAAGAATGAAATAAAAATATTTTTCTTTTAATTAGTTTTTTTAAAGCTAAATTATTAGGAAATAATTTATCAGTTGTTTGCTGTAGCTAGTTAACAGAACTGTTGGGTTTTCCCCTTTGTTTTTGTATTGTTTGTGTTGGTGTGGGACGTTGTGAAAAAGACACTTTGACACTGAGAGCACTGTGGATTGAGAGAGTGTGGACTCAGGTGTGGTGGTTCATGCAGACCTCTGCCCCTTCTGCAGGAAGCCAGCCACCACGGAAGGTCCAGTTACCCTGAGACCGCTGTGGTCTGAGAAGCCCAGTAGAGATAAGCAGAGAAGCTGCCGAGACTGAGATGCCCAGCAGACCTCTGGGGATCAGGTCCTCCATGCCAAGGACAGGGTGAGGAGAGTTTGGGCTGATCCCACCCACTGCTAGCTGACTGAGGCCACGTGACAGGTTCACCCACAGCAGCTACACAGATGAATCCACCACACCCCTCCAGCCACAAGAGACAGTACATGGTTATAAGTCACTGCGCTCTGGGATAATATTTTATAAATTTTATTTTTGTGGGGAAGGTGCAGCAATTCCTATGTACCGTCTGCATGCACAGCCTCCCCCATTATCAACATCCCCCACCAGATGGTACATTTGTCATGGCACTTTATAATCACTGGAAGTCTGGTTTGCATTATAGTCTTGGTGCTGTACATACTGTAAGTTTAGTCAAATATGTAATGGATAAGTGTTTGGATAAATGTGTGATAACATGGGTTGCTATTCTATCATTCTTCTTTATGGAATTTTTCTTACAGCCCTAAAAATTCTCTGTGACCCACCTATACACCCCCTTTCCCTCCCCAAACTCCTGGCACTCACCAATCTACTAACCATTTTCTTCGTTTTAACTTTTCTAGAATGGCATACAGTGGGAATCAAAGAGTATGTAACCTCTTCAGACTGGCTTCTTGCACTTAGGAATATGCATTTAAGGTTCATCCTTGCTTTTCTATGGCTTGATAGCTCATTTCTTTTTCATGCTGAATAAGAGTTTATTGTCTGGATGGACCCCAGTTTACTTCTTTATTCACCCATTGAAGGACATCTTTGCTGCTTCCTAGTTTTGGCAGTTTTGAATAAAGCTCCTATAAACATCCATCGCCAAGTTTTCGTGCGGCTGTAATTTTCAGCTCCTGTGGGTAAATATCGAGAAGCCTGCTTGTTGGATCATATGGTCAGAGCGTTTTTTGGTCTCGTAAGAAACCTGCAAACTGTCTTCCAAGTGTTGCTACCACTTTGCATCCCCACCAGCAACATTCGAGAGTTTCTGCTGCTCCACATCCCCATCAGCATTTGGTGTTGTCAGTGTTCTGGATTTTGGCCATTCTATTGATAAGAAGCGTGTAGAGGTTTCTCGTAGCTTTTTACTGCATTTTTCTGATGCTAACCACGTGGGACATCTTTTCCTTTGCTTATGTCATCTGTGTATCTTCTTTGGCGAGGTGTCTCTTAAGGTCCTTGGCTCTCTTTTTTAAACAGGGTGTTTGCTGCTTTCCTGTTGGTGTTTAAGAGTTCTCTGCACATTTCTGACATCAGAGGTGTCTTTTGCAAATGTTCCCTCCCTGTCCGTGATCTGTCAACTCTTTCTCTTAACTGTGCACTTTGCTGAGCAGAGATGTTTCATTTTAGTGAAGTCCAGTTTATCAATTGTTTCTTTCATGAATCATGACTTTGCAATCATTTGTTTGCAAACAAACAACTTTTGTTTCTAAAAGGTCATTGCCATACCCAGAGTCATCTAGGTTTTCTCCTCTATGTTATGTTCTAGGAGTTTTGTAGCTTTTAACCACACTGTCCTCTTGACTGCAGCTTTATAGTAAATCTTGAAGTCAGTGAGTTTATAAAGCATAAATTGATAATTGGAACAGAATTTGGTACCTAGAAGGGATGGGCTGCTGTAACCTAAGCTGAAAGAATGTGGCATTTGCTTTTAGACTGGTGATTGAATGGAAGTTGGAATATCCACAAAAATTCTCTTAGGAAAACCTGGAATGACTTCAAAGAAACTGTTGGTGAGAGCTCGAGAGACAGAGCAGGAAAAGTTGCTGGAGGTTAGAGAGAAAGGAGCACTTGTTTTATATACATGTTAAGTATGTGGTAGACATTTTGATGGCACCGACACCTGTGATAATGTGGAAGAAAGGGTACCCAGGGAACTCTCGGGTCTGGCCAGGGAGATTGCAGGCAGAAGGTGCCAACTGGCTTCTTCTAGCTGCCTGTTATAAAATATGAGAGGAGAGGAGCTAAAGAAAGAACCATTTAACTTCAAGCAGAATTTATAAGAAATGTAAATGAACCCTGGCTTACTGGGTTCAAAAACACAATTATTTCTCATCCTTAGTCT
This sequence comes from Oreotragus oreotragus, assembly GCA_006410675.1. NCBI lineage: Eukaryota > Metazoa > Chordata > Mammalia > Artiodactyla > Bovidae > Oreotragus > Oreotragus oreotragus. The sequence continues at coordinate 14,076 of SJYX01000083.1, forward strand.
CTCTCAGCAAAAGCTTCTCAAACTAGAAATGCCCTCAGGGAGGAGATAAAATCTAGGGCATTATGAATAAATTATGATCTCAGAGTAAAAGTCTCAAAGCTATAAGACCTTTTGTTGAGACTTCATGAAGAGTTAAGGAGATGCCTACTAGAAAGGCTTCTGAGAATATTAAATTTGTGTCTCTTAGATTTGCCAGAAAAGAATCTGAAGGGACTGCCTTGTAGACACGTTAAACCAGACCAAAGGCGTCTAAGGACCTCAAGAGCCCTGTTCCATAGTATCTGGACTCAGAGACCAATGGAGGAAAGAGAAGAGGGATATCTCAGAGAGAAAAGGGGTGGTGGCTTTTCCATCAATGAATGGGTTATAGTTTGGTATACAGGAAGACTACCCATTTTTTAAAGGAATTATGTCAGCTGGGACTAACAGGAGCAGACACAGTATAGAAAAAGTCTTTGGACTGTTCATCTCCTATGAGCAGGAGGAAAACCAGGAGATTGTTCAGTTTAAAACAAGCGCCATTTCTCATGGAAAGAAAGTAAAATTCAGGAGAGGAACCACAAGCCCAGAGGGAAGAATGAGAGCCATTTTCTGGGAGTAGAACTGGGGTCCAACCAAGGAACTTGCCACCTTTGCCCTGCAGAATTGCAGAAGCCTGTGAAGCAGTGACTTCCATGCTCTACTTCCTTCTCCACTGAGAAGCTAGAAGTCTGTTGTGGTTATCCCGTGTCTGTCTCCCTGGTACATGTCGGGGCAGGGAAGTCGGCTGACAGTCTGTTTACTTTACAGGTGTCAGATCAAAAGATGTACTCAAGAGGTTGTTCCAAAGGAGGCTCGTTGCTCTGGAACCTAACTTAGAGGATAAGATCCTGGGTTTTGAGCTGTTCCTGGAACGGGATCTGAATTTACTGGCCTTGGGAGGGGGCGAGTGTATTTTGCTTGAAGGAGGGTCAGATACTGTTGGGCCCCTGAGTCTGGACTGTGACGGTTTGCAGCCAAGATGCTCAGGGTCACCTCCTTCCTTTCCTGTGTGTGGTGCCCGCCTTGAGGCAGAGTCTGCATCCCTGCTCCCTAGAGCTTGTCCTGGCCTTAATGACTTGCTTAACGGATGGGATGTACTTGAAGTGACATCTTGGGACTCCTGAGGTTCAACCAGGAGAGGACCAGCTGGATCCCCCCAGACTGAGAGATCTGAGAAAGCAGAACCTCACAGCCCAGAAGTCACATCCACATGGCTGCAGAGCCTCCTGTGTACACGATCCAGCCCCGTTCCCTTTTGCAGTGGAGAGGACCACATAAGGAAGTGGTACTGGTGGGGTCACTCGGGAGGTGGGCCACCACAGACATGTTGAGTGTACTGAGTAAGGGGAAGAGGATGAGGCAGTGAGCCAGAGAGTCAGGAAACGAGGCTCCATCGTGATGTGGTGAAGTCGAGTGACAGTCTGCTCACAGGGAGGAAGTCAGCAGCAACGAGGGGCAAGAGATGTGGCTCCTGTATCTTCTGTCTTCCTGCACGGCTGTTTCCTGAAGTCTCTGCTTCTCATGACTCACACTCAGTGGAGAGCATACACCTAAGGACTGGCCTCACCTGCACAGAATCAGTTCTCTCACCAGCATCCTGGCTCCATCACAGGGGTTCCAGAAGCTTGGAGAGGGACTTATGCATTCTGCCGGCCAGGGCAGGGCTTATGTGCAGCCCTGGGCTTGTCTGACCCCAGAGCCCCTGTCCCCATCATGTTACCACCTTGGTTCCAGTACTGAGGGACTCCCTAGTGTCCTAACCTCTGGCCCCTTCACCCCTCTGGGCTTCCTCACAGGCACTGGAATCCTCTGACTCAGTGTTGGGATCATAGCCTCTGGTCATTTTTACTGCCTGCGATCACCTTATTGTGCTTCTCCCTCATTGGTTCCCATCTCCCTTCGTATCTTAGCCCTCTTCATCTGTCTTTCTGCCTGTTGTTATTTGTCTCTGTGAACAGGATTATTTGGGCTTCCCTGGTGGCTTAGATGGTAAAGAATCTGCCTACAATGCAGGAGATGTAGGTTTGATCCCTGGGTTGGGAAGATCTAAGATCCCCTGGAGAAGGAAATGTCAACCTACTCCAGTATCGTTGCCTAGAGAATCCCATGGACAGAGGAGCCTGATTGTATGTTTATCCCTCATTGGCTCCTGTCTCCTTTCGTATCTTAGCCTCATACTTCTTCATGTATTTCTCCTCCTGTTGCTATCTGTCTCTGTTAACGGGGTTATTTATTCCCATAAAGCCTCCTGAGAGACAGAGACTGAGGGATGCTGCTGCAGAACCATGGGCTGTTTAAGACGCTTGGTGGGAAACAGGGCTCAGAGACGCCTCTTCATCTGCTCGGGGTAAAAGCTGCTCCTCTTCACAAGGGAGAGGTGAACTGGAAACTTTTCCCCACGAGGAGCTAGAGCTTTGACGGGAAGAAGTTCAGTGGAGCAGGCAGTTAATAAGAATTCCTACATTTGCAGCACTGAGTTGAGAATGTAGACTTGTGGACATGACTCTGACGTGCAGTTGATCAAAGCCTGCCATCCCTTTTACAGAAACAGGGAAAGGGTGAGTAAGGTACACTTTTGGACTGTCACCAGGACCCAGCACCCTGGGCGTCATNCCAGAGCCCCTGTCCCCATCATGTTACCACCTTGGTTCCAGTACTGAGGGACTCCCTAGTGTCCTAACCTCTGGCCCCTTCACCCCTCTGGGCTTCCTCACAGGCACTGGAATCCTCTGACTCAGTGTTGGGATCATAGCCTCTGGTCATTTTTACTGCCTGCAATCACCTTATTGTGCTTCTCCCTCATTGGTTCCCATCTCCCTTCGTATCTTAGCCCTCTTCATCTGTCTTTCTGCCTGTTGTTATTTGTCTCTGTGAACAGGATTATTTGGGCTTCCCTGGTGGCTTAGATGGTAAAGAATCTGCCTACAATGCAGGAGATGTAGGTTTGATCCCTGGGTTGGGAAGATCTAAGATCCCCTGGAGAAGGAAATGTCAACCTACTCCAGTATCGTTGCCTAGAGAATCCCATGGACGGAGGAGCCTGATTGTATGTTTATCCCTCATTGGCTCCTGTCTCCTTTCGTATCTTAGCCTTATACTTCTTCATGTATTTCTCCTCCTGTTGCTATCTGTCTCTGTTAACGGGGTTATTTATTCCCATAAAGCCTCCTGAGAGACAGAGACTGAGGGATGCTGCTGCAGAACCATGGGCTGTTTAAGACGCTTGGTGGGAAACAGGGCTCAGAGACGCCTCTTCATCTGCTCGGGGTAAAAGCTGCTCCTCTTCACAAGGGAGAGGTGAACTGGAAACTTTTCCCCACGAGGAGCTAGAGCTTTGACGGGAAGAAGTTCAGTGGAGCAGGCAGTTAATAAGAATTCCTACATTTGCAGCACTGAGTTGAGAATGTAGACTTGTGGACATGACTCTGACGTGCAGTTGATCAAAGCCTGCCATCCCTTTTACAGAAACAGGGAAAGGGTGAGTAAGGTACACTTTTGGACTGTCACCAGGACCCAGCACCCTGGGCGTCACCCTGGCTCTGTGCCCAGGAGCTGTCCCTTCAGCTTGTTTCTTCTTTCTACACCACCCCACAGTCCTGACTCAACAAGTGCACGCACGCCTAGAGGCACACGCGGAGAGTGATCTCTGGTTAGTTTGTTTTCTTCTCTTGGCTTGGTCCACTCATCTCTCTGCATGTCCACTGTCCAGCAGAACATGATCTCTTGCTGGAGAAGGGCAGTGCAGGGCGTGGCTTTCTGAGAGGCTGGTTGCTCCACGTTCGATGTGACATCTGGAGGAAACATAGGAGCTTTAGATGTGAGCCATCAGGGCTTTGCTGGAGTGTCAGAGCTCCATGGGTTTCTTTACGGCAGTATTAAAATATGTTGACAGTTCACAAACTGCCCCACATGTTGGCTGAGGAGCAGCTGAACGGTAACGCAAGCCCATGCGGAACACACGCCTGCCGTTGTGTGTCTAAGTCACCAGCCCCCTGGGGTGAAAGTCAGGCTGCTTCTCATTCACTCTGTTCCCAGGGCTGTAAATGCTAGAAAGTGGTCCCTCTGGGTGGCTGCGGCTCCTGCTCAGCTGGAACGGGCATCAGGATGCCCTTTGAGAAACTTTGGGCGTGAGCTATGAAGTGCCCTCCGTCCCTGGGGGTTTCAGGAGTCCTGCAGGCCCTTCAGATGCCGTGTTAACTCTTACGATGCAGGGCTCTGTCTGAGGGCTGAGGGCTGGACAGGTCTGTTTGGTTAGTGCCATGGTGACCTGCCCACTCAGGAGAGTGCTGTCTCTCCCTTGCTTGGGCTCCCCTGCCCCCACTGGCTCCTCCGAGGACAGTGGCTGCATGGGGATCAGATGCCCAGGTCCTGCCCCTACTCGCCTGGCATTTTGACAGAAGTGGGAATTATGCCCTTTGCCACTCGAGGGCTGCTGAGATTTGAGCGTGTGTTAACAGCCAGCTGGCTTTCCTCATGCTCTAAGTGGATGTGGGAAGTCGGATGGGAGGGGCCCTTGGGGAAAGCATTGATTTCTAATGTTCCCCTCTCCCTGATGGGAAAGGGAGTTCTCACCAGACAGGCCCGTGATCCTGGCGCTGCCGGTCCTTGCCCCCTATCCCCACCTTCTCATTATACAGCCCCTTCAGGCAGAGATGCTTCTCCACACAGCCCACATAGTGACCAAGAGGGAGTGGGGGACGGTCTTCCTGTCTCCTGGCCCCACCTGGGCCACAGGTGTGCGTGACAGTGAGAGACTCGAGGCCATGGGGGACCCCACCCCTCATATCAGGGTGATCCACTGCATCTGGACCCTGGAAGGGCCTGGAGTCTTTAACCTGAATGTGTCCGGCTCCTGCGGGAATGTCGCCTCTGCTGAAGAGCACCCGACAAGCTGAGGGGGATGGTGGTGTATGGAGGGAGGAGGTGTGCAGCCAGCACCAGCAGGCCAATGATTACCGGAGTGCCAAGTGCTGGAGGCAAGGCCGCTAGATCATGCTGGCCGTCTCCAGGCTCTGCCTTTGGCAGGAAAGGCCTGCTGCTGAGACTTTATTTTCCAGTGCCCAGCAACGGGTTGCATTTCTGTGCTTGTTGATGTATTGTTTCAGGAGATGGAACTGACCTAAACTATTGTCTTAGTTGCAGGCGTGCTGCCCCGAGAATCTGTGTTTACAGAGCCCGGGGTGTCCCTTCTTATATCACGGAGGCTGGGATACTCGGACATCCCATGGAAAGAGGGCAGCGTGGCCGCGGGAGGGGACCGGGTGGCCCCAAGCTGTGCTCTCCCCTCCCCTCCCACCACTGTGGTCCTGGCTGGGGAGCAGCAGGCCAGCTGTGGTCGGGGCGCTGATTTCCCTTCATCATGGAGGCCGCTGGAACTTACACTTGTGTCTGTTCTGTCTGACGTGGCCGCTCTGGTTTTATTCCAACTGTGCTGCCTGAAGAAGGGCCATCTTCGATGTCCAGCATCACAGAGTCTCTTCCTTGTGGCAGGTGAAATGGAGATTTTTCTCCTTTCTTCAGGGCACAGTGAGGGGAGGATTTGGTCCTCATAGATGTTTCCAGCTCCCTTAGGGGTGCTGTCACATGAGCCCACCAAGGCACATACGAGCAGGGGCCTCCTCTCCCAGGGGCCAGTGGTGCCCTGGCCAGTGTGGCATACACTGGTACACCTGCATTGTTCAAATGCCGGCTCCACTGCTAACTGGTGCTGTGCCTCTGTTTTCTCACCTGGGAAATGGGGCCATAGTGACACAGAGCTCATAGTGTTTCTGTTGTGGAGATGGAGTGAGCTGCTCTGGATGAAGTTTCTGGGGCAGAGCACGGGTACGTGTTGAAAGCTAGCTGTCACTACTTCATGATATCCTCTTTCTCTGCTCCACATGCACAGGCTTTAACATGGGAGCTGTTGATATCTCAAAGCCAGGACATGCTCTCTGCTGAATTCCCAGTACTTGGGAATATGTGCCTTCAGTCGCCTCTCCCTTGGGTCAGGGGTCCCCGCTGTGTGCAGCTGAGGCGTCGTCTGGCTGAGCAGCCACCTCCACATTCAGTCCACCCCAAAGTCTGCTCCTCGCTGCCCCTGCCCCAAGAGGGGATGATGAGGAAGGGTAGGTCAAGGGGGTGGACGTCTGCCGAGGCCCGCTGCCCTTTGATACAGTTTACATTTATATGCAGGTTTGTTTAAGAGGTGCTCTAGTCACACTGGTTTTACAAGCATGTGCAAAATCTCCGTGGGTGCTTTGGTACGTAAATCCAATTGATGTTTATAAACAAGCAATCCCCACTCGTTGATATAAACCTAAACTTCATCTCGTGGTATCCCCTTGCCCCGTCACAGCACCATCTTCAACCTGCTGTTTATTTCGCACTTGAAAGGCACTATGAAATCAATAATGACCATAAAACACTCCAGAAGTGAGCCAGATGTAAAGCGGAACCGATGTATTTACACCTGGAGAAGTTTGTGAGTTGAGACTTCCTTCGTGGAAGTTAATAACCTGCATGAATATGTGAGCGAGGCTTGGCTTCACGCTGCAGGCTCGTGTTTGCTGGCTGGCGGGATCAGAAGCTTTGCCCTGCTGTTGAGGGGAGGAGGTCCCATGTGTGCTGGTGCTCCACACAGGGCCCTGGTCCAGGGGTGAGGAGGGGCCAACAGCCAGCCTGCCCTCTGCTCAGCAAACTGGCTCAGGCCCCCTCAGCCCCAGGAAGCCACATCCACCCAGAAGGGGCACCTGTTCCCAGCTGGTGTTTTGTCCTAATTTGTGTCAATGCTAAAAATGGCCCTTAGCAAGTGTGGGTTCAAGTCCTGGAAAGTCAGCGGTGAATACCGAGAGCTCAGGAAAGTCAGTCTTCCAACAGGCCCAGCCTGGTCTGTGGGTTGTGTTGCAGTGATGTGGTGAGAAGTGAGATGGGACGCGCCCCACAAGACACACTGCAAACCCCCCTATCTGCCCCCGGGCCGACACCATCTCATACGTGAAAACAGGTATACATGATGAATCTGTCTAACTTACTTGGAGTCACTCTGGTCTTTCCTTGTATCCTGTGACCAGTGGCTTATGAAAAAGGGCTGAGGGGGAGAGTGGCTGCAGGTGGGGGGTGTGAGCTCACATACAGGGGCTTCCCCAGGGACCAACTGGTCTGCTTGTGTTACTTTCAGGAGGGAAAGATGAATGCTAGTGACAAACATAAACACAGAGTCTTTGTGTTTTTGGAAAATATGGCTGTTAAAGAATGCTGGACCTGTGTGGAGTGTGTGGTGTGAACTTGAGTGGCTAGAGGTGCAGAAGTCTGCCTGGGAGGTGACTGGGGGGTGGCCAGATATCTGTGACTTGACATGGGCCAGCTGGCATCTACCCGTCTGCTCTGTGGTTAACGAGGACAAGGTCTACAGCCCTGGGACCCCAGTGGCAGTGGCAGTGATAACTGTTGCGTACACTTGGGCTCTGTGGGTGCTTGGGAGGCCTGGAAGGACACACCAGTGGGCCTGAGCTGCCCTGAGTAACTCCCTTAACTGCCCGGACTGACCTGGTCATTCAGAACCTCTGACCCCTCAGCATTGTTAACTACACAGTCACTCTTGCTTTACATGCAGACGTGCACATGTGCTTTCATCTGAGTCTCTCGTGGTCCTAAGTTTTATTTAACAAATGTGGATCTACAAACGTGGAGAGAGTTGTGATATTCTCAGAGTCAACGTCCATCACTAATATTATAAGACAGTATCTCCGAGAGCAGGTGTCTCTGGGAGGGGGCACGGAGGAAGGCTGGAGGGCAGGGGCTCAGTTCTTGGCTTGCCTGGAAAGAAGCTGCCCTGCTCTGTAAGCCCCAGCCAGGGCTCGCTCCTGATCACCTGGGGAGCTCCTGCCATGCGTGCCCCTCACTGCCATGCTGGAAATGTCAGCCCCAGATGGTCTGGTGGCTACATTCTCTCTATGAACAGTTGAACACCTCTGCCAACTTCTGTATGGAATGGGAAAGATAATTTTTTAAAATACTGATCAACAGAGCAAAATGTACTTGAGCTGGTGACAGATTTTTCCTCCTCCTCCCATCCACTTGCTGCCAAACAGCCTATGGTGATTCAAACTTGAGAAAGAAGCTAATGGCTTTACCAAGAGACAGTATTTCATTGGCAGGTGACACGTGGTGGCCAAAGACAGGAGTAACACCCCGAGTGGGGTGGGGAGGTCGGTCAGAGGCCTCCTCCGGCCCATTCCTCCAGCACTCAAGGCTCTGATGGGTCAACTCATGCTGGCCAGCCAGAGACACTGATGTCCATCCTGGGTGGGCTCACTGCCTAGTAAGTCTGCCGAGACTCTCCCTATGTACCTTGCTGTGTCCTGCAGCTCCCGCTCCAGGGACTGAAGATCCAGAGGTCCCTGTGACCTCCTATGAGATGCACTGAAACCCTGGGAGCTCAGGTCAGGGCTGGGGAACTGAAAGCACCTTTGTTCTTCTTGTTCCTGGTGCTAACCCTCCTCCCGGTTCCTGACCAGCCAGGAGGCCTGACCCGGCGATCCAGTGTGACCTGAAACACGCAGCCAGCTGGTGCCTGTGCTTGGGGAGATCAGAAGCCTGAGCTCTAAGTGGTGACTGACTCCAGGGCACCCCCTGGGATCCTGCCTGAAGTTGCCTGCTTCTGATGTGCTTGGCATCTGCATCCCTGCCCCTGTCCTGAGATTGAAAAATGTCACCATCTACCTGTGTGTGTTAGGGTCTCCAAGTTCAGTCCCGTCAAGGGGAGCTTAAGAGCCTCCAGTTCTGAGCCTGCTGTCTCACTTTAGTTTCAACTGAGCCTGTTAGCAAGAGGACAGCAGAAACCTAGGAGAGATCACCCAGCTCGCCCTGGACCTTTCTGTGCATGCAGGATGAAAATGGCCCCGTTTGGAAGTGTGAGCTGTGTTTGGGGATGAATGATGTAAACCTGTGGACTTAGTGTCTCCTGCCTGGACACATTCCAAGTCTGGAGCTCGGGGCCGGAAGTGCCCGTTGTGAACTGGAAGTGGGGGCTGTGGTCTCTGAAGAGCTGGCCCTCATCCCCTGCCCCCATTGGGTGCTGCATGCCAGGCTTCTCCTGGTCAGCATGTCATGGACAGACCGCTCTCGAGGGCTGTCGGGGGTTGTGGCCGGGGACTCTTGTACTGGGGTCTTCGGCCTTCCCACACTGGGGGCTTGTGTGGGAGGGCGGTCCTCTTGTGTCTCTGCAGGGGGCCTTCTAACTCTCACGTGGAGGGTCCTGGGGACTGAAGGCCCAGCCCTGCTCTCCAGAGGCTAAGAGCTCCTCTCTTCATGCAGAGGTTCCTGGTTCCGCATCACTCTCTAGCCATCTCCTCCTACCCCTCCTTCCTGCGGGGCTCAGGCGGCCTCTATCCAGTGTCCCCTGGCCACAGAAGATCACTGTTTGCTTGTTGGCCCATCATTGGCTGCACTGATGGGTGGGATCTAGGCGGACCTGGCACCTCAGGGACTAGGTTACCTGGTCAGCTGGGTTACTGTTGCAGCCCCACTGGAACACGCAGGAGCAGGGAGTGCTGACATTGCATTAATGTTCTGAGGGCATGGAGTGAGAAATGACAGACCTGAGCTCACGGAGACCTCCAGTCCCAAGACCGCCTTCATAACCATCTATCTTTACACATTGGCTCTTCATTTAAACTCTGCTAATTAGCATTTATTTACATGTTCCTTCCCGAAGAATTCCTTATGGCTGTAACACACACACACACACACACACACACACACACACACATACACACACACACATGCATATTTACCAGTATATTCAGTTTTAAAAACTCAATTGCAGACTCTCTAGCAATGTTTTTTTATCTTCTTACTGAAGATATGTCTAGAAAATTTATTCAAAGCACATATATTAAAAGCAGGTAGTATCTTTGCCTTTAAGAAACATTTAAAAAAAGAGAGAGAAACATTTAACCACCCAGAAATAATTCCACTCCTAGGTTTCTAGGTATATTCTCAAGAGAAATAAAAACATATGTCCCCCCAGGAAAGCTTAGACCAGAATACTCATGGCAATGTTATTCATTACCACCGAGAAGCGGAAGCGGTCCAAATGTCCATAACTGATGAATGGATGCAAAGTATGCCATACGTCCATGCACTTGAATATTATTTGGTCATAAAGTGAGTGAAGTATGAATACAGTCTTTTAGATACATGAGCTTCAGAAACATTATACTGAGTGAAAGAAGCCAGACACAAAAGACTGTATAAGGTTTGATTCCACTTATATAAACTCTTCAGGATCTGAAAGTCTATGGATGTGTGTAGCTGCATATATGATTGCCCAGGGCTGGGAAGGGGCAGGGGTGGGGTCCACAGAAGTGCCCTCTACTGGGTGCAGGTTTTCTTCCTGGGATGGGGCCTTCCCACTGATTGTCCTGATGGTTGCACCACTCTGGGAACAGACTGAAAGCTATGGTGTTTATGGGGGTAACTATATGGGATGTACATTATATTGCAGTTATATTGAAAATGGAATATTCAAACAGAAGTCAGCACAAACTTATTCTGCCTAAAATCCAAAATAAATTCTGCATATTTTTTTTTCTTCCAGAAGTGCTGCCCCCGCCCCCCAACCCTGCCACAAGGACTCTTGTCTCCCCAGGGAGACTTAGTCCAGCAAGGTGGTCAAAGGGAAGGTCTTCCTGCCCAGCATCCCCTTTAGAGCAAAGCGCAGGTGCCAAGAGTAGCCAGAATTGAATTGGAGTGAATCTCTCTGCTGACCTTTACCACTTCTTATATAACAGGTTGAGAGATTTGTATCTCTATGTTTTACTGAACAGAAATAGCATTAATGCTGCAGTACTCTATCCACTTGGCTGCAGACACGTTCTTTGATGAGCCAGGAGAGAGATGGAGACAGCATATTTGGGAGATGAGGAGGAGGAATGGCTCTTGCCAGGAACCTGGGGCTCGTCTCTGACACCCCTTCTTGCCTGCCCCCTGGAGTCTAACCAATTGCCAAGCACTGCAATCTGCCATGTGAACCTATATTTCTCTCCACCTCCCCTGGGTCACTCAAGCCTAGGCCACATCCTCCTCCTTGATCAGAAACATCCTCATCATCACTCCCCCGCCACCAAGTTACCATAACAACCTCCTGAACTGGTCCTCCTGTATCACACCCAGCTTCAGGTCCCATCTCACCTGCCACCTCCTACAAATCTATATTTCAGACTGTGATCAAAGAGAACATTTAGCCATGCAAAACTGACCTTGAAATCCTTTCCAAAATGTGTCCCTCCCACGTTCTTCTGGATAAAGCTCACAGTCCCCTCCTGGTTAAGAAGACCCCACGTACCCCTGCAGCTCAGTCTTCCCTGGATGCCCAGGCCGGCCTACCAAGCTCCTTCCCAGCTCTGGACGCACATGGGTCCTGCTCTGGATGCACATGGGTCCTGCTCCTTCTGCCCCACCTCTCCCTGTGCCTCTCCTTGTCCCTCAGATTCAGTCGACTGTCACCTTCTCAACAAAGCCCCTCCTCTCCCTCCTGATCTCATTACGTGTCTTCCTCTCTGTGTCCCCTCTGTGCCTTTGGGGCCCTCATTGCAACGGGAATGAATTCTTTGTATAATTATGTGTATAATGTCTGTCTCTGTAACTACGCTACACGTCCCTGGAGAAGAGGCACGTGTCAGATCAGCCCCAGTGCCTGACCCACATCTGGACAAATAGCTTAAACCACATCATTAGAAAAATGAAGGCAAAACAGCCGTTGGGAGGAAGGGAGGGAATATGAGTGGGCAAGTCGGCAGAGGCTGCATCAGCAGCGCTTCCTGGCCATTGGAGCTTGCGGAGCCAGTTCCTGACTGTGGGGGGCCAGAACAGACAGAGGCTGAGATGCTGGCGTGAGTGGAGGTGCTGGGCCAGAGGGGCTGGTCTGGCAGTGTCCAGGCAAGTGGAAAGGGAGCCGTGAGGGCGGCAGGCAGGAGGGTGGACGGGCTCAGCTGGACCGTCCCTGGTAGGACAGCCTCTGGATCTAATGAGATGTGAGGAGGTCTTGATTCCAGGAGGAGCGCCACATGGGGCTGTTCTCCTCCTCTGAGAGCCACCATCTGTCCTCCTCCAGACGTTTGCTCCAGGACCATTGCTGGTGGCAGTGGCTGGCGTTCTCAGGATCATGGATTTATTTTGTGGCCACCTGCCATGGCAGCAGATCAGGCCTTCTGTCCCACGTGGGGTCACTTTCTAGGCTGCCCGCCTCTAGGCCCGTGGGCACGTGCTGCCCTGCTCTTTTACATCCTGCACAGGAGAAGCCTGGGGTCTGGCTGGAGTCAGACACCTATTCACTTCAGTCCAGCCTGGCCACTCTTGGTGTGCCCTGGGCACCTGGAATCCACCAGGCCTTAGAGACTTGTCTGCTAATTGGGCAAATAACAGTACCTACCCGGTGTGCTCCATAAGAATACATGAAGTGTTCCATGTGAAGCCCTTAGTACTTGGAGAAAATTCACTAAATATTAGATATTCTATGAGACATTTGTCCCAGTGCCTCACTACCCTTCATGCAAAGGCCTTTGTTATTACTTATTTATGACCCTGACATCCTGACAGCTCTATCTGTGCTAGTTTTCTCTGAGGTCCTCCAGGTGAGTGTGGGGAACAGATGGCTGTCATCCCCTAACAGTGCCTCTGGGGGCATGTGTTCAGGAGTTTGCAGACTCAGAGTTTGTCACTGTGCAGACCTTTAAGCCTCAGTTTGCTTCACCTGCTTTACCTGCTCTGCCTGGTTCCCGGCAGATGTAGAGAGGGCCACATGTCTGCCTGGGCTTGAATGAAGACTCTCAGTCTGGCTACTCAGTAGAGCTGGATTGGTGGGCAAACCACTCAATTTCTCCAGTTCCTACTTTCTTCTTTTATAAAATCAACCTCTGATTACCAGCCATTTCCTTTCTGGGTTATTGAGAGGATTAAGCAAAGTTGATGTATATAAAGGCTTGGGACAGAACCTGAATCATAGCAGTTACGTTATGTAAGACACAGCCTCCTAGGGAGTCTCCCACCAGCCATCCCACCAGCCATCCCAAACATTCAGATTTTTAAGACTCACCTGGCTATTTCACATCTTCATCCGTTTCCTTTGTGTTATTTCTTCTTGGGTTGGCTTTTAACATAATTCCACAACTTAATTTACTTTTACTTATCCTTTAAAGCCAGGCTTCCCTGATGGCTCAGAGGGTAAAGCATGTGCCTGCAATGTGGGAGACCAGGGTTTGATCCCTGGGTCAGGAAGATTCCCTGGAGAAGGAAATGGCAACCCACTCTGGTACTCTTGCCCGGAAAATTCCACTGATGAAGGAGCCTGGTAGGCTACAAATCCGTGGGATTACAGAGTTACATAGTGAGCAACTTCACTATCTTTCAAAACTTATCTCTAAGTAAGAAGAGAAGACTTAAGCTGGGAGGAAATATTTGCAATTTGTATATCTGATAAAGAACTTATATGCAGATTATATATAGGGCTGTCAGAATTAGAAAATAAGGTAAACAATAGAAAATAGACCTAAGATTTGAAAGGACAGCTCACTAAAGAAGCTGTACAGATGGCAAACAACACGTGAAAAGATGTTCAGTGCTGTTAGTCAGCAGGTCATGAAAATTAAACCACGAGACCCCACACATCTCAGGTTAACAAGCCCAACCACATTAAGTGTTGACAAGGACGTGGAGCCACTGGAATGCTCCTCCATGACTCTTGGAAACATAACATGGTAACCACTTGAAAAAATAGCTTGGCACTTTCTTAAAATAACTAAAAAAATGCATGTTATTACCATATGAACCAGCCAGTCTGCTCCCAAGAGGAATGAAAGCATATATTCTTACAGAGACTCATGTGAGTGTTCTCACGGTTTTGTTTGTGGCCAAAAATAGCAGTGTCCAGGTGTCCCTCTTCAGGTGAATGAAGATACACACTCTGAGTTGAGTCAGATGTTTGGATGCTGCTCAAGATAAGTGGGGATGGACGGTTTGTACACAGGACAGTGTGGAAATCTCAAAATAACTGTGCTGATGGATGGAGGCAGACAAAAAGAATACATACCATGGAACTCCATTTGTATAAAATTCCAGGAGGTTCCAAGCGCTATATGGTAACAGAAATCAGATCATGGTTTTCCTGGAGAGGGTATATGGAGGGTGAGGAAGAGATGGTGATTAAGAGATGGTGGGGAGACTTCAAGTTAGTGAGCATGTTCATTATTCTGACCGTGGGAATGGTTCTGTGAGCCTGTGACACCTGTGACAAATGCTTGAAGTTGTACATTTTAAGTATGTTCTGTTTATTTTATATCTCAGATACACCTCAAAAAAGCCATTACAATTATTTATAAGTAAAAAATAACAGTGAAAGGTAAAAGGAAAACTTCATTCTAGCGTCCTGGCTTTGAGGCTATTCCCCTGGGCACCCCAGGCCCCCTAACCTGTATTGGCTCCCTGCTCTGTGCAGATGTGTGCCACAGCACCTCCTGTATCAGCCTGAATTCCTGAGGTCTGTCTGTCTCAGCCACTGGACCATGAGCAGCTTTAGGAGAGAGATTGTTGGGGGCCCCGAGGTCTGTCTTGAACAACTCAATGCAGGTTCTCTTGCCTGAATGTTGAATCCAAATGATCATTCGTCTTCTTTGAAACTATAACCTAAGATTTTTTTTTCTGTTTTCAAATGTGCAAGCCATACCCTTTAAGCAAAATCTACTTCCTCCATGAAACTGTATCAAAGTGAAAACGTGAAGCACGCATATGTATTCAAGAGCAATGGAGCTCTGGGTCTCTGGAGAACAATAAATCCACTTTGGGAAAGACGTGGGTATGGCTGAGGAGGGGATGTTTCTGGCTGGACATTTCATTCAAGATACTTTACTCCCTGACACCCCAGCATCAGGGCCGGTTCCTCACAGCTCTGCAGAGATCTCCAGGGCTGCCTTGGGAGAAGGCTTCTCACCACACTTTCCACTTGGCCAGAGCGGGATGAACAGTTCTCGCATATCTTATGTACAACTTGCCGCGTGTGATGCCTGAGGAGGCAGGACTAGTCAAGATGCTGCCTTTTCCTTCCAGGTCTGAGGTCCAGGGGGTTTTCCCACTGTGTCACACCGTGTGCACATCACTGTGTCTCCTGGTGGCTGCTGCTCACACTGGGGCCGTGGAATAGCCGAGTTGCACAGGGACTCATACTTGGTGCCAGAAGACGGCCTGGAGGAGGACGACCCAGCGTGTGCTTTTCCTGAGAAGTGACGAGCTCAGTGCTTGCCCTGAGCACTGCCAGGGCCCTGCATGGTTCCTGCAGGAAACCAGCAGAATGAGGGCGGCAGGTAGAGGTCCCTGGGACAGGGTGCTTTGCAGTGTGCACACACCTTCCTCTGTGCACGCTCACTGGGTGAAACCTCCTTTCTGGAGTCATCAGGTGAAGTAGTTGTTTCCCCAGATCCTAATAAAGATGCCAAATGGGCAGGTGGACAGCTTTGAGGCTCATCAAGGTAGTGAGGAGACCAGGAGTGAAGCTGGTGGGGCAGTGGGGGCCTTGGGAATAGTGTAGGGCATCAGGCTGGTAGAAGCAGGGACAGTGGGCCTTCAGCCCCTGGAGAAGCACCTAGCTCATGGGGAGAAGCTGGGGCTGGGGGAGCAGATTGGCCTGAGTGCTCACGGCCGCCCAGCTGCACATGAGCTCTGTGTCCACAGGCAAGCTGCTCACCCATGACTTCTTTATCGTATAATAGAGATGCTATCTACCCTCACACACCATCGACATTTAATCAGATGACACTGAACACACTGGGATGGGAGCTGGCACACCATAGACCCCACATAGGTCGTATTTTCCTCCCTCTTCCTGTCCTTTTCCTGCTCAGCCTCCCTGAGTTCTCCAACTTCCTTTGCTTTGGCAGAAAGCCACCCTCACTCCGTCGTGCACAGCAGAGTGAGGACTGGGAAGGGGCAGCCCCTCCATCCTCTCGGCCCCATCACAGGGGCAACCTCTCTTCCCTGGATGAATCTGGGCTCTGCGTGCTGAGGAGAGAGAAAGCCCATTGCCATCACATTCTAATTGAAAAGCTAGATGTGGGGTGTCCCCTGGCCCCTAGGTCAGCCTCTGAGAGCCCTTTCACTCATTCTTAGTGGAGGTACACAGCCACCCTGGCCCAGCTTTAACTTCTTGCTACCAGGAATGTCCACGTCAGTGGTGGACAGGACACTTAGCATATTGGAAAATCCCGGTGTGAAGGTTTGAACGATGCCATTTTTATCAGACTTTCACCTGGTGTCAGGTTCTGTGCAAGATGCAGAGAAAATACAGAGAAATAATACCTGGTTCCTGTTCAGAGGGAGGTAGGCTTCATGGGGGAGACTGGTTAGGGTATGGTGGGATAGGATGGGGAGGGGGACCCCAGCTTAGCCAGAGGCCCGAGTTGTCAGGGAGCCAGAGGAGGTGGTCCAGGCATCAGGCTGGTAGAAGCAGGGACAGTGGGCCTTCAGCCCCTGGAGAAGCACCTAGCTCATGGGGAGAAGCTGGGGCTGGGGGAGCAGATTGGCCTGAGTGCTCACGGCCGCCCAGCTGCACATGAGCTCTGTGTCCACAGGCAAGCTGCTCACCCATGACTTCTTTATCGTATAATAGAGATGCTATCTACCCTCACACACCATCGACATTTAATCAGATGACACTGAACACACTGGGATGGGAGCTGGCACACCATAGACCCCACATAGGTCGTATTTTCCTCCCTCTTCCTGTCCTTTTCCTGCTCAGCCTCCCTGAGTTCTCCAACTTCCTTTGCTTTGGCAGAAAGCCACCCTCACTCTGTCGTGCACAGCAGAGTGAGGACTGGGAAGGGGCAGCCCCTCCATCCTCTCGGCCCCATCACAGGGGCAACCTCTCTTCCCTGGATGAATCTGGGCTCTGCGTGCTGAGGAGAGAGAAAGCCCATTGCCATCACATTCTAATTGAAAAGCTAGATGTGAGGTGTCCCCTGGCCCCTAGGTCAGCCTCTGAGAGCCCTTTCACTCATTCTTAGTGGAGGTACACAGCCACCCTGGCCCAGCTTTAACTTCTTGCTACCAGGAATGTCCACGTCAGTGGTGGACAGGACACTTAGCATATTGGAAAATCCCGGTGTGAAGGTTTGAACGATGCCATTTTTATCAGACTTTCACCTGGTGTCAGGTTCTGTGCAAGATGCAGAGAAAATACAGAGAAATAATACCTGGTTCCTGTTCAGAGGGAGGTAGGCTTCATGGGGGAGACTGGTTAGGGTATGGTGGGATAGGATGGGGAGGGGGACCCCAGCTTAGCCAGAGGCCCGAGTTGTCAGGGAGCCAGAGGAGGTGGTCCTCAAACTTAGGCTGAGGGATAAATAGGAGCCAGTCTGGGCAGAGAAAGTGTCACTTTGATGAAATTTAATAGTGATGTGAGTGGTCTTAGGTGTCATTTCACAGTCACCTTCAGTGACCCAGTTGGGGGTTGCCATAGCCTCTGTACCCTGTTTTTGGGGCTCATAATACTTCATGGTTCTGTGCTTGATCTGGGGAGTCACTCACTCTGCTCCCCACTGGAATATCCCCTGAGATGGACTAAGACTCTGACCATGTGCCCCCTCTTCCCACTCTCAGGGGAGGAGGGGGTGCATGAACCTTGGGGGACTTGAACCTCGGGGACTCAGGGAACTTGTTTCTCTACCAGATGCCAGACCTCATTACCTCCAGGACTGACCCCTTACACAGGGAGGTCTCCTGTCCAGCGGCCCACGAGTTTCCTGACTCAGCTATAGGAGAGCAACCAGGGACAAGGCAGCCAGTTGTTAAAGAGTGGTTGGGAAAATAGGGGACCAGGAACTTGGGGAGAAAATAAGAGGAATCCTGAGTGGGCCCCTCCCAGGAAGCCCACTCCAAGCCTTCCTGATAAGGTAGTGAACAGCTTTTCTTCTAGAAATGAGGGCCCATGTTGTAGGTATCACTGCAGGTGCTTGGATGTCCTGGAGCCTGTTAGAACAATAGTGCCCTTGAGCAGATGGGCTGGCTCCCAGGGTGGCTCCCTCCCCGCAGCCCGGGTGGAGGAGCGGTGGACTCAGTGTCTCCCCCTCATCTTTCCTGGTAGCTCTAGGACCTTAGAACCTGCCACTGAAGCGGCCAGCGGTAGAGCCAGGGCTCCAGGGCCTGGGCAAGTGGGTGGGGTGCCTGGGACACTACGATCCCCTAGAGGCACCCTCCCCGCTCCACCCCCCATGGTAGTGAAGAGCTTGAGCCAGAAAGACCGGACTCCACCACTTACCAACGTGGTCTTGGGCTACATAGTACTCACGTTGGTTTCTTCCTGCTTCTAAAATGAAGATTTTGATGGCACCCCTTAGCTGGGCATTTTGGAGGATGGAGGATTCCCCCAGATGATGAATAGTGGGTGCACAGTTGATGTCTGATGGAGTGCTGTTCTTCTGTCCTGCCGGTTGTCATCACTAGCATCCTCACGGTCTTTGGGAGACTGGGAAGGGAAACACTGCTGTGGAGGGGATGATACAGGGTGGACAGGGAGCGGAGCCTTATTTGCAGTGTCTGTCCCCTTGAAGCAGTCTACCTGAGCAGGTAAATAGGCACCTGTCTATGAGACAGTCTTCCTGCCACTGGAATGCAGCCGTAGCACTTTTCTGTCTGGCTGCAGTGTTTGGAATCATCTCTGCCGGGGTAACAAGAAACAAGACAAGCAGTGGAGTTTCCCCAAAAATTGTTGGATGCCAATATCTGACGTCTCTGTTCAAAATAGGAACCACCCCAGCACTCAGCGTTAGCTGTGTCATCAGCGGGGTTCGCCGACTTCCTCTTCAACACACTTCAGAGTCCCTGCCAGACGGTCCTGTCCAACCCTTCTCTCTTCAAGGCACATAGAAAACTCTCAGATATTTGTTAAGTGATTGAAAAGCATGCTCATTTTCATACCTAGGCTGGAACATGTTCCTATTTTTCAGACTCTCTTGGCCAACTGACTACTGGCTGGTTGTCTCCAAGTTGATTAACCAAAGGCCTTTAGAACCCAGTCATTTCCACACTGATCTTGACACTTTATCCACCTCCGCCATGCGTGACTGTGTGCCCAGATGACAGTGAGACTAGATTCAGGTCTGACCCGCAGCCATCTTCTCAGCATCTCAGCTCCTCCATCTCTGCCTGGATAGCAGGTCTTTGTCCTCCCTGGATTCATCAGGATGGCCTCTTTGAACCTGACTTTCTCCTGGTCATCCGATGTCCTTTGTCAGCACATCAGGGTGTTTTGTCTTAAGAGCGTGAATCTGGTCGTGGTGCTGCAAAGTGCCAGCAGGGCCTCACAGCCTGTCTCTTCGAGGCATGTATAATCTACCTCCATGATCTGACCTCGAGTCTTGCTTCTTGCTGCTCCCCTCCTGGAATTTTAAACTTCAGGCATATTCAGTTATTTACAGTTTCCATGTTCCCTGTGTTGTTCATGCCTCAGATGCAGTACCCCAGTCTCCGGCCCCCAACCTCCCCTGATCTGCTTGCCTGCGGGACCTCTCAGCCTCTCAACTCCACTTCAGCCTCTATGGTCCGCTGCCCCTGTGGCAGACGCTGCTCCCATCAAGTCCACCCAGGCTACAAAGACTGAGTCGCAGGCATCTGCTGGCTCCTTGTCCCTGTGTGTTCACATATCTGCTTCCTTCTGCCAACTTGAGAACTCTCTAATCAGAGACAGCCTCTTTTTTCCCCCCTTTTAGTGCTTAGCACATCCTTGGCACTTAGTGAGTGCTCAACAAACATTGGCAGAATTGCTGATTCCACATGTGTGCCAAGGAATGTGACAATCGGCCTAAAGTAACCAAATGCAAGTGGGGGCTGTGGGGAGACCAGGGAGAAGGAAACAGAGGGTTCTGTGACATTGTGGGCACCCCCGAGGGCCTCCTGCTTGGAAAGGGAGAGTCACTCACCTGTGATCTGCCCAGAGCCCCTCTGTGCCCAGGCTGTGCTTTCCAGGCTGCTCCGGCTACCGGTGAACAGGCAAGGGAATCAAGGAGGCCAGTCAGCGTGAAGCGGCAAGATTCAAGTTGCCCACCCTGTCTGCCTTGTCAGATCTCTCCGGAACTGCAGTGCGAGTGGGACCTGCCTTCTTTCCTTGGTTCCCCCTAGTCCCTCTTGGGGCACCTGCATTGAGATTGGACAGTTCTCCCAAGCTGCTTCAGCCCCTGCCCCACTGGCCTTCATGGCAACATTTTGTACATTGAATCTCATCAGTGTGGGGTCTTGGGGAACTAGCTGCAAGTATATCAGACATTGTGATCGTACTTTCAGGGAGAAGGGCTTGGGAAGAAGGGAGAAGAGTTCTCCCTGGAGGAGGGGCCGTCAGGTGGCTCCGTGGACCCAAGGGCCAGCGTCACACTCCCATTCCTGCTCGGCCCCAGGAGGGGCCCCATAAATCGCTTCTCTCACAGGTGTCTGGTGATACCGGTGTCCACTAGTCCTCCGTGTGTCCATTTGCGTCCCTTTCCCCAGTGTGGTCACCAGCCTAAGTGGCTCTGGGCCCCTTTGGTAGAGAGCTGGAGGCCATCCCTGTGTACTGCTGTAGTATTGCAGGGCCCCCCTCCCAGCGACCCAGCCAGCCCTCCCCTCAGTGTGGTCTTGGCGTGAAGATCGAGTCCAGGTGGGGACTGAGCAGGGCGTTGATCTGGTGCTGCCCCGTCAGCCTCCTGCCTGCCTCGTCTTGTCTTTCTTTCTCTTCACTGTTATCAGCGTCTGCTGTGTCTGTTTTGCCCGGTGCACACTGTGATCTATTAGCCGTCTCCACACTCCCTGTGAGTCAGGCCCGCTTGGCTGGTGCTCCCAGCCATCCAAACATACAGGAATTCCAGCTCCTGGCTTTCCGGCAGTTAAGCTTTAACATACTCTGGGGCCCTCCATCCTCATGGACACTGACCAGCCTGGTTCTGGGAGCATCTCTCCTAGGATTGACCTTGACCTGCAGAGGTGAGNGGCCAGTCAGCGTGAAGCGGCAAGATTCAAGTTGCCCACCCTGTCTGCCTTGTCAGATCTCTCCGGAACTGCAGTGCGAGTGGGACCTGCCTTCTTTCCTTGGTTCCCCCTAGTCCCTCTTGGGGCACCTGCATTGAGATTGGACAGTTCTCCCAAGCTGCTTCAGCCCCTGCCCCACTGGCCTTCATGGCAACATTTTGTACATTGAATCTCATCAGTGTGGGGTCTTGGGGAACTAGCTGCAAGTATATCAGACATTGTGATCGTACTTTCAGGGAGAAGGGCTTGGGAAGAAGGGAGAAGAGTTCTCCCTGGAGGAGGGGCCGTCAGGTGGCTCCGTGGACCCAAGGGCCAGCGTCACACTCCCATTCCTGCTCGGCCCCAGGAGGGGCCCCATAAATCGCTTCTCTCACAGGTGTCTGGTGATACCGGTGTCCACTAGTCCTCCGTGTGTCCATTTGCGTCCCTTTCCCCAGTGTGGTCACCAGCCTAAGTGGCTCTGGGCCCCTTTGGTAGAGAGCTGGAGGCCATCCCTGTGTACTGCTGTAGTATTGCAGGGCCCCCCTCCCAGCGACCCAGCCAGCCCTCCCCTCAGTGTGGTCTTGGCGTGAAGATCGAGTCCAGGTGGGGACTGAGCAGGGCGTTGATCTGGTGCTGCCCCGTCAGCCTCCTGCCTGCCTCGTCTTGTCTTTCTTTCTCTTCACTGTTATCAGCGTCTGCTGTGTCTGTTTTGCCCGGTGCACACTGTGATCTATTAGCCGTCTCCACACTCCCTGTGAGTCAGGCCCGCTTGGCTGGTGCTCCCAGCCATCCAAACATACAGGAATTCCAGCTCCTGGCTTTCCGGCAGTTAAGCTTTAACATACTCTGGGGCCCTCCATCCTCATGGACACTGACCAGCCTGGTTCTGGGAGCATCTCTCCTAGGATTGACCTTGACCTGCAGAGGTGAGCATCTTGGTGATGCTCCACGGCCCCTCCCCAGAGCATTCTCAAGGGACAGTTGTCCCCAGGGCCTCTTGTAGATCTTGAACCTCATGTGTTCCGGCATACCCCTCCTCCTTGTTTGTTCCTCTTCCAGTCACTGGGGCTGGGAACCTCTTTTCCAGGTTTCTGGGAACCACCCCAGCAGTGAGGCCCAACCCAGGTCCTTGCCAGGCGTTTAGGTCCCACGTTCAAGGAAGTGCCCCAAGCCAGTGAATCCTTGCTTTTCCATCTTACACATGAGGCTCTTTGACGGGCACCTGACCTGGCTTTGCAGAAGCTCCCAATGTCTCACTGCAGTCTGGGCCTTGTCTCAAGATCCCTCTGAGGCCCTGGCTGTGTTAGGGCCTCACAGCCCCCCAGCCTCCCATGGCTCCTCCCCATGAGTGACCCCAGAAGATCTTTCTCGCATCTAGGCTTTCTTGGCATCTGTTTTTTTTTTTTTTTTTGGAAGACCCTGACCAGACAGGACTAAGAAGTACATTACCCACTGAATTTGCTCAGTAATGTTCTGGAGGGAACTATTTTTAGTCCTAAATTCAAAAGGAAGGGGACCGCAAGGAGACATCCAGGAATGTGCCCGATGCACACTGATCTGTTAACTGTCTCCACATTCTGTGTCCCACTCGTACACAGAGTGGGAATCAGAATTCAGGCCTTGACATCAGTCAGGCATCTGTACTGTAGTGGGGTTTGTCTGAGAAACGTTCCTGAGCAGGGCATTAGGAAGGTACTTTGGGAAAGCAGAGTTTTAACTTAGATGAGGAGGAAGAAACAGTGAGCAGAGAGAGGAGTAAGCCAGCTTTATGTCTGTATATGTGTGCTTCCGTTCATGCCTGAGAAGACCTTGTGCATGCACACCTGTGTCACATGCATCACATGCACGCCCAGAAAACGTGCAGGCTGTATGCAGAGCAGAGACACCAAAAACAAGGAAAATTCCATCTGTGATACCCTTCTCCAAAACTGTGCAGATGACCCAATCTGGAAAAAGAACTCTTTTAATATTAATACCCCTTCTATTTTTCTTTTATGTTTAGTGTTCTATTTGTGATCTGTTTCATGCCAGTTGCGTGTGCTTAGGAGCCACCCCAGGCTCCTCAGGGCTGGGCCTCCTCCTAGGTCCCAGCCCTGCCTGTCATGAAGGGGAAGCTGGAGGGGCTCTGCGGTTCCCAGGGGGATGGAGGCCTCTTGATGGGCCACGGAGCCCCAGGGTAGGGGCAGGCACTCTGGAGGCCTCCCACCCCGTCCTTGCCCTTCTTCTGGCTGGGGCTCCCCTCAGGATCCCAGCTGGGCACAGCAACCACTGGACAGTGACCGGGGAATAATGGGAGCCCTCGGCCATGACTGTCACCGTCACCTCTGGGAGAGACCTTGCCATTTCCAGAGGGGGTATGACAGCAGAGTGCCTAGGCCTCCCTCTGCTCCACCCCTGCTCTGAGCCGGGGCTGTGAATGCCTGGCTGTGGGCTGTGCGCTCTGCTCAGGGAGCTGGGAGGCTGGCAGCTCCTGGTGCACGTGACGGGTGGGCGCTGAGGTGGGCGAGGGGGAGAGGTGTCTCCACTCCATATGCAAGTCACTTAATGAGCGAGTGTGCATCTGCTGGGTGGCCCCCACCCCGGGGAGCGCTGCCAGCTCGCCTGCCTCGGGGGTGGTGGTAGGAAGCCTGCCTGACACACGAGGGCTCTCCAGGCGGTCCCGAGCCCGCACAGGCACCCGAGCGATTCCTGCAGGAGGGCTGCCCCTCCCAGGTGGATGTCCTGGGGTTCTCATGGCCCTCAAGGAGGTCTGGTGGCAGCCCTGCCCAGCCCTGCGGTCCTTCACTCCGCGCTTCTGCTTCCCAGTCTCCATCATCACCAGGGCTGCGCCCACACCCACAGTCTCCTTCCCTTTGTTCTGTCAACAGCAGGGGCTCAGGGTCTTGAACCAGTGTTCACCCCCACACAGGCTCCCTCCTCCTGTAACTCTCACCTGCCTTCCCCTTGTGTTGTAGCCAAACTTTCTGACTTGCTCCCTTGCCTACACTCCCCACCACCCAGGAGTTATTCCACCCTGGTTCCTCTGATGGGCTCCCCTCTGCAAGGTGGTTCATAAGCAGGCAGGCAGGCTGTTCTCAGTCCCCGTCTCTTCCTGAGCCCCATTGAGAATGACCCCCCTGGGTGTTTGCAAGGCCACAGACCCCTCTCTCCCACACTGGCCCTTCCGAGGGGCATGGCCTCCAGGGACCCTCCCCGCCTTCTGTGAGTTTCTCAGGTCTTTCTTGGTGGGAGGTGGGGGGTTCCCGTCCCCATGGACCCCTCCCGCCGAGCGTGCTATTTCTAAAGCCCACTTCTCTCCCTCACCTTACTGCTTTTCTTCTTTTTCCCCCGCCATGAAGTGGTTTAGATGAACTTAGAACATCTGTTCAAAGAACATTTAAAATTGTTTTTCAAAATTTGAAAATACAGCAATGTACAAAAAACAGTATCACTCACTTGCATATCCTCACCCCTCAGATCAACAGCTTAGCATTCATTGTCTCCATGGCATCTGATGCCCTCTTTTCTTGTCAAAGAAATAAAACAGTATAGAGACGGTGAAGTTCCCTTCAGCCGACACCCCTGTTCCTGGGTCTGAGAAACTCCAGGTCCTGGGTCTGGGACTCCAGCGGCTCTGTGGGGTCCCTGTGGTTGTATTCACAGCTGTCAGAGCCCATGTCCATCAGGGATGTGCAGGCCTCAAGCTACAACCTGTGTTTGTCACTGGCCACTTGATTAGTTAGAGAGACCTGTGTCTATGCCTTTCAGTTGCTTGATGGTATTCTGTCATTCAGTTCAGTTCAGTCGCTCAGTCATGTCCGACTCCTTGCGACCCCATGAATTGCAGCATGCCAGGCCTCCCTGTCCATCACCAGCATGTACAGAATTATTTTTCTGACGTTTTCTCCTGTTTATAGATATTTACATTCTGTCCAGTGTTTTGCTAATAACAACAAGAAAACATGCTACAGTCAACATCTGTGCCTGTATTTCCTTGTGCACATTCGCAGGAGTTTCTCTAAGGCATGTACTCAGAGGTGGAATTGCTGGGTTCTAAAGCAGGCATCTTTTCTACCTTGTAAAACATGCCATTTTTTTCCCCCCCTCCAAAGTGAAATATACCAATCTACATTTCCACTCAGAGTTTGTGAGTATCATTTCCCCCAAATCCTTGTCAATACTTGATAATTGTCATCCTTTAAAATTTTTGACAACCTGTGGGTGAAAAATTATGTCTCATTGTTATTTTAATTTGTATTTCTCTATTATTAATAATAGCTAACAATTACATGGCACTTATTCTGGGCAAGACACTGTTCTGGGTGGTTTACATATATTAACATATTCCACTCTCACCACGGCCCTTTCAGAACATGTCTGTCATTCTCATTCCCCTTCAGCAGATGATGAAGTAGGGGTCAGTGCCTGGCCTGTTGTTCCTGCCAGGAGGGAGCTGAGACATATCCAGACTTGCCCGCATGACCCCAAGTCCACAGTCCTGGTGAGGCCCAGCTCTCCTGTGTGTGTTTTGGGGCAGTATGTATTTTCTCTTCTACCAGGTTCTCTATTTATATATCCTTAATTGATGCTTTTGAACTGTGGTGTTGAAGACTCTTGAGAGTCCCTCGGACTGCAAGGAGATCCAACCAGTCCATTCTGAAGGAGATCAGCCCTGGGATTTCTTTGGAAGGAGTGATGCTAAAGCTGAAACTCCAGTACTTTGGCCACCTCATGTGAAGGGTTGACTCACTGGAAAAGACTCTGATGCTGGGAGGGATTAGGCGCAGGAGGAGAAGAGGACAACCGAGGATGAGATGGCTGGATGGCATCACGGACTCGATGGACGTGAGTCTGAGTGAACTCCGGGAGATGGTGGTGAACAGGGAGGCCTGGCCTCCTGTGATTCATGGGGTCGCAAAGAGTCAGACACTACTGAGCGACTGAACTGAATTGAACTGAACTGAAGTAATTCGTGTTTTTTTCCTTGTGTTTCAGTGAGAGAATTTCTATAGCTTGGACATCCATTTTTGCCTGTTGGGTCGGACGCCGCAGTAACTTTTCCCACAAAGCCCCTTGTCTGGTAGCTTCATTTATGGTCTTCTGCTTGCGTTTTGTTTTTGCCACAATCTTCTTTACTTTTTCCCTTTTTGACCCAGTTCTGCCCCCTCTCCACCTCATCCAGTTCTTGGCTGATTCCGATATCACATTCAAGTTCAAGAGCTGGTTCAACGGGCACCTCCAACCATCGCCCCTGTCGCCTCACTCCAGATGCCACGTGTGACTGTCTCCTCTACTTTCTCCCACCTCAGCCTTCTCTGGTCTCATGAACAGCACTCCTCCTTAGAATTGCACAGGCTGTGATTCTGGACTGTTTCTGCATCTCCCTCTCCTCTGTTTCCTGTGTTGAATCAGGAAACAACTCAAGGTCCTTTAGCACATGGTCGCTGCTCCCATGGCCAGTGTCCCCTCAGCCCTGCACTGCCTAGCAGGTTTTAAATTGCTGTCCTAAAAGGTCAAAGCCTTCAGCAAGCAATTCCCCATTTTCTCCTGATACTTTTTAATTCTGCCATGAAAACACTCAAGATGCCACTAAGCAGAAAGGCACACAACCTGCTTGAGGGGGGTGTGAGCTGGTGAAACAGTGGGGATCCAGGGGGGTGAAGTGAGAGGCTCAGAGCCAGGTGCCTGCCTGTGCTCAGGTTGGCATTTTGCCCCTGAGTCTCGGGTGAGTCAGGACCTGGTAAGACTGCTGTGAGTGGGTTCTAGACCTTAAATAAAACCCAATCCACTCGATACATCCTCTCTCCTTCCTGGAACTGGGGCTGTCCTGTCTGTCCTGTCTAGCCTGCATGATGCTCTCACAGAGTAGATGCTGAATACGTATTTTGTGTTTAATAAGTGAACACATAAACAGAAACATGGGGATTGTTTGTTGCTTGCATGTTAAAGACAGGTCAAGGGGTCTCCTAATTTTGGCTACCTAGCTTTATCATCTGGTAGTTGTCAAAGCTCTAGAGGGGTCTTCCAACAACCGTGCCTTTTTAAGGGGAAGACTAAACTGGAAATGGTGACTTAAAATTCTGATTTAAGAATCTCCTATTGGAGGTTCTCATCTCCTGGCCTGATCTCTTCGAGAGGAAGGAACGCAGAAGGAGATCAGGGCAGAGTCTTGCCAGCTGATGGGCAGACTCAGGGTCTCTTCCTGGGCAGGACCGTTTCCTGGTCTCCTTGCAATCGAGGCCATGCGATACCTGAGAATAGAATATGGCCAGTAGAAAACAAATGAACGGAAGTAAGTCACGCCACATGCAGACCAACTTCATTGAAAAAATGAAAGGATTTTCATACTCCGTCCTGTGTCCTTCTTCCCCATCTGGCTTGATGTGGACAAGTATGCTGGCTTTGGGGCTCTTCATCTGGGAAATGGGGGCAACAGGTTAGGAGGGGCCTGGGTCCCCAACTTACCTCTTAAGGAAGACATTTTGAAGGTTGGCTCCCCAGGGTTTGTTTTGTTTATGTGCTTTCCCTCCTCTTACCTCCTGTCTAAGGAAACTGTTGAGAGAGGAGGAAGGTCATAAAGGATGAGTGAGACAGGCCCCTATGCCCACAGAGCTCTCAGTTGATTTTGAAAGTCAGATGCTAGTATGATGACCTGATTTGGACTTGACTATCTCAGTGATCTGACTTTGGCTTGAAATCTGGATTCAGAACTCTCAGTGACTTCTCATTCTTTTAGTTCCAACCCTGTTTTTTTCAGTCATCCCTTGTAACTTGACACAGATGGGCAATTCATTTGAGTTAATTCTGGTACTCCTGACTCAGGGCCCAATCCTGACTCCAGTGAGGTCAGCCACACTGATGGACCTGGAGAGGTCAGTTCTGCTTCCTTGGTGAAACCTGGATTTGCGTTGGTTCCCTGAGTAGTAGTGCAAACCCACTCGTGTTGGCTGGGGAAAGAGCACAGGAAAGCATGATGGCAGCAGGGGCTCTCGTGCTCTACCCACCGCATCCAGGGTTTGATCAGTCCCAGATCATGTGGGATTAGGGCCCCTACAAGTGATGGTCACCACAGCCTATTGTTGCTGATGGGCTCCGGGTGCCTCCTGCTTTACTGTCCCAAAGTCACGGTTCCCAGGAGGAGCCCAAGCCAGGGAGTGGACTGCCTCTGCTGTCTAGCTAGGACTGGAATGTTTACATGTGAATGGCATAGCTGGAACCCCCATTTCTTACAGGCATGTTTATAAACAAGATGAGGCATAGAGACAGGTGGCTTAGATGATTAAGCACCTACAATAAGTACCTACTGTGTGCAAGGCATGGACTTATATGTGCTTGGAGAGGGTTTAGGAGGGGGTAAGACCAAAGCACTGTCCCCATCCACTGAGGACCTCAGTGTCTGATGTGAAAGAACACCACACAGGTGCTTATAAAAGCAGGTGGCAAATCAGCAATAGAGTCACAAACAGGATGACCAAGGAAGAGAGGTGGGAAGACTTTCTGAAAGAGGTGACACATGAGTGTGATGGGATGGGTAGGAGTCTACCAGAGGCTGACCACTGGGTGGAGGTATCATGTGGCTGTTAGACCCAGGGCCTCGCTTCAGTGAAGACATGAGATGTGGTGTGCATCCTTATTGTGTACATATATACGTTACCATGTACATAGCTGCATGTTAATATGCTGTATATTACAGCAATATGTTCTGTGACTTATCTAATTTTTTGAAAATTATAATGCTAGTGGTAAAATAATCTGCCTGTCAAGGCAGGTAGACGAAAGAGACTCAAATTCAATCCCTGTGTTGGGAAGATGCCCTGGAGAAGAAAACGGCAACCTATTTCATATCCTTGTTGGAGAATCCCATGGACAGATGGGCCCGGTGAGCTACGGTCCATAGGGTCTCAGAGTCGGATATGACCGAAGTGACTTAGTGACACATACTCTTACAAGTGAGTTACTAAATGATTAAAAGTGATTTTATTTTGCTTTTTAATAAACCTGTTATTTTGTAAAGGAGTATAGCCTATTAACAATGTTGTGATAATTTCAAGTGGACAGCAAAGGGACTCAGCCATACATATACATGGATGCATTCTCTCCCAAACTCTCCTCCCTTCCAGGCTGCCACATAACATTGAGCCAAGTTCCCTGTGTTGTATAGTAGGTCCTTGTTGATTATACATTTAAAATATAGCAGTGTGTAAATGTCCATCCCACACTCTCTAATTATCCCTTCCCCCAACTCTTCCCCACCCCCCAGGCAACCAAAGTAGGGAAAAAAACACACTCCCTTGTCAGCTGACGTGGCCCAGTTTGAGTTCAGATAACATGTGCCCCATAGTAACCATCATGTATTGAGTATCTTTTATGTGCCAGTCTCTTCACATTTAATAGTTACAACAATTTAATGGATTATATGTAATTATTGCTATTTTATGTATTAGATCTCCAAGGCTCAGGAAGGTTAAATGACTACAAATGGCCATGCAGCTTAGAGATCAAATAAAAGAAAGAGGAATCCAGAAATAGATCCATATACATAAGGTCTTCTGATGGGAAGGAGGCTTTGAAACACATGGATTGACTCAAATGAGATTGCCTGAATGAGAAAATATCGGTTTGAATCTCTGTGTAAACATGGTGACTGCCACGCCTTATGGTTATTACTAATGGATGAGCTCCTATCTATGGAACACTTATTTATTTATTTAGTATGTAATTTATTTGGCTGTATCAGGTCTTAGTTGCAGAATGAAGGCTCTTTAGTTGCAGAATATGGGCTCTAGTTCCCTGACCAGGGATCAAACCCGAACCCCCTGTATTGGGATTACAGAGTCTTAGCCACTGGACCACCAGGGAAGTCCCCATGGAACACTTTTAACAGGAAAACCTAGTTTCTCTATGACTGAACTATATGGTTTTCTGCTGGAGAATGTTCGTGTCACCCACAAAGTTACTAGGCAGTTCTGGAATATAAAATGTAGATATTCATGAGCAAACTCACTTCCTTTGTGGAAGGGGTGCCCTGTGGGGCATATGTCGCTTACAAATCTTCCATGTTGATTCTGGCATGGCACCGCCCCTCCAATGTGACAAGAAAGGCATGTGGATACCTCCCACTGTGTATGTGAGTGTGCAGAGAATGATCCTGAATGGAAAGTGCCAAACTCAGACAGGTACATCTATACAATTACACATGCATAACACTTTCTAATGATGACGTTTTAGAAATGGGGTATAGGTTAGTGGCTGCTGGAGATTGAAGAATGAGGGGAGGAACTGGCTGTGGTTATAGAAGGACAAGATGGGGAGGGATGGATATGTTCTTTACCTTGAACGTGATGGTGGTACACTGACCTATACACGCAGTGAAGTTGGATAGAAATGAACACACAGAAATGAGAACAAGTGAGACAGGGAAATCTGAGTAAGGCTGGTAGATTGTAGCAATGTCTAGGATTATAGATCCTGTCCTTTCAAGTGATGTTTGCTTACAACAGAGGTAATTCTCACTTTGCATAGTTTTGATGTACACACATTTCTGCTGTCACATTTACTTAAGAAATACCAGTCTTCCAACAATATAATTTATATGTCAATTGCCAGTGTACTAACTGAGAATATTGTTGTTCAGTCCCTCAGTAGTGTCCAGCTCTTTGCTACTCCATGGACTGCCACATGCCAGGCTTCCCTGTCCTTCACCATCTCCCGGAGCTTGCTCAAACTCATGTCCATCCAACCATCCAACCATCCAACCATCTCGTCCTCTGTCGCCCCCTTCTCCTCCTGCCTTCAACTTTCCCCAGCACCAGGGAGCTATGAATAATTGTATAAAATGCAGACTATACTTCTGGCTTTCATTTTCCTGAATCACAACATAAATAACCAGCCACGTCACTGCTTGGACAGTGTGTCTGCGATGGTGGCACTGAGCACCCCTTAGTTTATGCACAGGCAGTTGCTACGCCTGCAGCGATAGTTTATGGACCGTGGACGTGTCACCTCTCCATCTCTTGGCAAAAATCCCACACAGCTTTGTTCAAAATTGACAATCAAATGCAGACATTGTCAACAAAGATAGAGGTGCAACAAAGAAATGGAAATGAAGAAGTAGTTGACCATGCAGATGTTGGTCCTGCCACCACTTGAGAGACTCTGGATGTCCAGCCAAAGGACTCAGTGAAGGCAGTTGTGGTGAAAAAAGGTAGAAGAAGTAAAGCCACCAAAGAAATAAAATCACATTAAAAAACCTTGGTGAAAATTAAAAAAGTATATGTTGTGAAAACATTAAAAAACAACAACAAAAACCTTGGAGAGACTTCATGACATTGAAAGCACAAAGACTGAATCAGGATTCAGTCTTTAAAAAGATATTGTATTTTTTCATGAGACATAGAAAAGATGCTCACTCTGTATCATAAGTTACGTGAAGAGAAAAAGGAAACCACTCCTCAAACTAACCTTGATGATTTGTATTTTTAAACAAATTTTAAAGAAAATACTTCTGCTTTTCTTTAAAAGGGATAATAACTTTACTGTTTTTTTCTTACCTATACATTTGTGTAATTGACAGTAGGAGAATTAGTTTTTAGACAAAGACTTTTAAAGGTCATGGAACTATTTTAATTTCCTGTTGATTTTGAAGATCACTTTGCACAGCTTCAAGGTGCTAATTTTTATGATTCTCTATCTATCACCGAGAAAAGAAAGGGCTACCACCCTTTTTTTAAGGAAAGGATTTTTTTAAGGAAATAACAAAAAGGAGAAACCCACAGTGTTTTATCTTCCCTTGTTGACTCTTGCTATGCCTCTCCTGGCCTCCCTACAGAACTGGACATCCATCTGCCATTATTCTTCAGTGCTCCTTGAACCTACAGGTGTAAAATCCTTTTTGCTTTAGGCTATTTAGATATCTCTGCATTTCATTCTTATTTTTGAGGGATGTTTTCATCGGGCATAGAGTTCTAGGTGAAAGGATGATTTTCTTTCAGCACTTTGAAGATGCTCCATTGTCTTCTGGCTTCAGTTGTTTCACAAATAAATCTGATAATCCACACCTTGAACCTACAGGTGTAAAATCCTTTTTGCTTTAGGCTATTTAGATATCTCTGCATTTCATTCTTATTTTTGAGGGATGTTTTCATCGGGCATAGAGTTCTAGGTGAAAGGATGATTTTCTTTCAGCACTTTGAAGATGCTCCATTGTCTTCTGGCTTCAGTTGTTTCACAAATAAATCTGATAATCCACATGGCTTCTTCCTTATATGTAATCCTCACCACCACCACAACCACACCACAGGGGCTATTTCAAGATCGTCTCTTTCTCTTTGTTTTTTAGCAGTTTTCCTCTGTTGTGCCTAGCTATGTTTTTCCTTGTGTTTAACCAGCTTGAGCTGGTTGCGCTTCCTGGATTTGATATTTTTCTTCATATCTGGTCAATATTCAGCTATTATATATTTTCAGATATATCTTGTACTTCATCCTCATTTCCTTCTCCTCTCTGTGTCTATTGTATGTGTGTGAGAGTGGACTTGTCCCTTGGATCCCTGAGGCTCTGTTTATCTTTCTTTACTCATTTTTTTCTCCCTTGTCTTAACATTGTGATATGTTTCTCTCATATATTTGCAGGTTTCCTTATTATGCTGTAACCTCCAGTATGCTTTTAAGCCCATAGCTGTTGCCCTTTTTCTTTATAGAATTTCTCTTGGTTTCTTTTTCATTTCGTTATTATTTACAATTTTTCATTTCTTTGCTGAGAATCTCCATCTGTTTTCTCATTCAGTTCAGTTCAGTTCAATCCTTTATTGAGCCCATCTTTGCATGAAATGTTTTCTCATTAGACCATACTTTTCTTGAATTTTTAAGGTTCCTTGAACATATTTATAGAAGTTGCTTTAAATCTTTGCCACAGCCAGCATCTGGATCATTTGAGGATATTTCTATTTCATACTCCCTGCTCCCACTTTACTATGGGTCATATTTTCTGCTTTCCGAGCATATCAAATAATTTTTATAGTTCAGTGGACATTGTTGATGGCACGTTATAGAAGCTGGATTCTGTAATTTTTCTCTGAAAAGTGGTAAGTTTTATTCTGAAAGGTAGTTCGGTTACTGACTGATGAACTTGCATGGAGTTGAGTTTGTGGTCTGTTGGATGATCTGATGTGACAGTCCTCAGCCTCCACATTCTCCCTTGAGGATGTGGTCAGTCCCCAAGTGTATACCCTATTGAAGTGGGTCTAGGAGTCTTATTCTGGGCTTGGTCCTTGAGGTGTGGCCTCTCCAGTGTTTCAACTGGACTCTTGGAAGAGTAACAAGATGCAAATGAAGTTTCTCAACTCAAGTGGAGTGGTATTTCCAGTATTCCCCAGAGATGCCTTAACTTATTAATAATATCTCTTCTGTCCTCACCCTGGGGGATTCACTCTTGAGTAAGCCCTGTCCACGTGGGCACCTGCAACCCAGACTTTGGCTGTGAATTTTGGGATGCCCCACATACTGGCGACCTTGGCCTCTCAGGTGTCTCACTTCCTCCTCACTGATTCTTTTCCTTAGGGAGCTCAGGCTCTTCAACTGCCCTAGAGTCTGAGCGTGGGAACTCTCACCCAGCAGGGCTACTGTGTTGTAAGCACTTAGATGCTGCCTCCTGCTGCTGGTGCCAGGAAATGATCCATAGGTGGATCTAAGGTACTCACGAGGCTCACCTGTGAGTTTTTCTTACTCAGAGATTGGGACCACCAGGGGCTGCCTGTTGTCCAGTGCCTGGAAACAATTTCCTAGTAAATTTCACTCAACTTAGATGGTTGCTTATGGTCAGTTCAGTTCAGTTGTTCAGTTGTGTCCAACTCTTTGTGACCCCAAGAACTGCAGCACACCAGACCTCCCTGTCCATCACCAACTCCTGGAGTCCACCCAAACCCATGTCCATTGAGTTGGTGATGCATTCCAGCCATCTCATCCTCTGTTGTCCCCTTCTCCTCCTGCCCTCAATCTTTCCCAGTGTCAGGGTCTTTTCAAATGAGTCAGCTCTTCTCATCAGGTAGCCAAAGTATGGGAGTTTCAGCTTTACCATCAGTCCCTCCACTGAACACCGAGGACTGATCTCCTTTAGGATGGATTGGGTGGATCTCCTTGCAGTCCAAGGGACTCACAAGAGTCTTCTCCAACACCACAGTTCAAAAGCATCAATTCTTTAGCCCTCAGCCTTCTTTATAGTCCAACTCTCACATGTATGTACATGACAACTGGAAAAACTATAGCCTTGACTAGATGGACCTTTGTTGGCAATGTAATGTCTCTGCTTTTCAATATGCTAACTAGGTTGGTCATAACATTCCTTCCAAGGAGTAAGCGTCTTTTAATTTCATGGCTGCAGTCACCATCTGCAGTGATTTTGGAGCCCCCAAAAATAAAGTCAGCTGCTGTGTCCACTGTTTCCCCATCAATTTGCCATGAAGTGATGGGACCGGATTCCATGATCTTCGTTTTCTGAATGTTGAGGTTTAAGCCAACTTTTTCACTCTCCTCTTTCACTTTCATCAAGAGGCTCTTTAGTTCTTCTTCACTTTCTGCCATAAGGTTGGTATCATCTGCATATCTGAGGTTATTGCTATTTCTCCTGGCAATCTTGATTCCAGCTTGTGCTTCTTCCAGCCTAGCGTTTCTCATGATGTACTCTGCGTATAAGTTAAATAAACAGGGTGACAATATACAGACTTGACATACTCCTTTTCCTATTTGGAACCAGT
>SJYX01000083.1:49056-67452 GCA_006410675.1 Oreotragus oreotragus
TTGTTTTCCTCTGTTTCTTTGCATTGATTGCTGAGGAAGGCTTTCTTTTCTCTCCTTGCTATTCTTTGGAACTCTGCATTGAAATGGGTATGTCTTTCCTTTGCTCCTTTGCTTTTCACTTCCCTTCTTTTCACTAAGTATTACCAATCTATTACAAGACAATGAATATGTCTTATTCAGAGTGGTGGCCTTATATCCCATTTTGAATGGATCAAGGTACATGGATGAGGAGCACTGATTTGACGTAATTATGGTCCCTGAAACATCATCTACATGACAGCTCCTGATACCCAGTCATTAATTTTATACTCAGCTTGAGTTTTCCTGAGAACATCTGTGTTGTGAAAGTTATGAGTCTATGAGAAATTGATCCCAATGTTAAGTGAACCCAGGAAATAAACCCTGATGTCCCATATGGTTACTGCACAGTTTCATGAGAATAGTAGGATGGCAAACAGTGAAATAAACAGAAGCAAAACCATATTCCCTGGGCTCTAAGGTGCAAGTTAACTCTCACTTTAATAGCTCTAAGTGTTGATGTATCTTACAATAGAAGTTTAGTTTTTTTGCCATCGCAAAAAGCTAAAATAAAACTGACAATTTGTTTTAAAATCAATGGAGAATTTATCATTAAGAAAAGATATTTGTAGGCATCTAGTAAGTTTTAACCCGTGCTGTGCAATGCTTAGTTGCTCAGTCATGTCTGACACTGTAACCTCATGGACTATAGCCCACCAGGCTCCTCTGTCCATGGGATTCTCCAGGCAAGAATACTAGAGTGGGTAGCCTGTCCCTCTCCAGGAGATCTTCCTGGTAAGGAATTGAACCAGGGTCTCCTGCTTTGCAGGTGGATTCTTTACCAGCTGAGCTACCAGAAAAACCCCAAATTGTACTCTACTCAGCTGCTATTTCAACTAGCCCCAAATTTCCAAATACTTTGAAATAGTTTTCCATACAATGTCAGTAGAAATTGCGTCTTTTCTTCTTTGAAAATAAACCAAGAAATTGATTTTTTAAAAATTGTCAGTGAGTTTAAGGAAAAATATCCTGACTTCATCATAGCTCTATGTTGAAATGCATCTGCGTACAAAAATCTGAAGAAAAACCTTAAGTTTCTTTACATAAAGGACAACACATGTGGATGAAGATGGTGATGATGGATGATGGTGAGTTAGGGTTAGGTAGAGCGGTCTTGGGGCTTCCCAAGTGACACTATTGGTAAAGAACCCATCTGCCAGTGCAGGAGACTTAAGACATGTGGGTTTTATCCCTGGGTTGGGAAGATCCCCTGGAGTAGGGCAAGGCAACCCACTCTAGTATTC
The DNA here is from genome assembly GCA_006410675.1 of Oreotragus oreotragus. Taxonomy (NCBI): domain Eukaryota; kingdom Metazoa; phylum Chordata; class Mammalia; order Artiodactyla; family Bovidae; genus Oreotragus; species Oreotragus oreotragus. The sequence goes on from SJYX01000083.1 coordinate 50,379, forward strand.
ATGCCTGGAGAATCCCATGGACAGAGGAGCCTTGGGGGCTATAGTCCATGGGGTCGCAAAGAGTTGGACATGACTGAAGTGACTTAGCACTGCACAGAGGGGTCTTAGCAGGGAATAAGGAAATTGACCCAAAGACCCTTGAGGGGCTTACTTCTCAATGCTGAGATTCCCTTCTCAAAGTCATGATGCTAATTCCCCCATCACTTGGCATCTACTGACCCACACAGATTAGCTCAAATTATGACAGTTTATATGGAAGATTGATCACAGGCATGCTGTTCACCTTCCACAGAACCCCATTTCTCATCGCGTCGTCATCTCTAGTTTTAGGAAAGAAACGCTTCTCCTGTCTTGACATGTTTATCATTGCACTTCTGAGCTAATTATCTCTATGGGCTCAGCATAGCTCCTAAAGCGGATAGATTATTATCATGTCCTCTGGAAGTGATGCATGCCACACACGTGCAGCTGTGCGCCAGAAGGAAGCATGTTTTGAAGCCTTATCTGCATAGCTTACTGGCAATTGCATCTCACAATTGAAAGACCACTTGCATACATGAGAGCGTGCGCCAAGTAAGACTATGCATACAAATACAGTAGATACTATGTGTAATATGTATGTGTGTGCATAGACTTTGCTTTTTATGTAGCTCGAGGTTTGGTGATGATCGCATCAACTTGATCTCTTAGCTGAGATGTAAGATGTTCTATTTCTCATCGATTCATCTCTAATTTCTCTCTGTGTCAGATTCAGAATTTAATAACTCTTCTCTCCTTCTGCCTGTATCTGCTACTCTCAACCCTTAAGGCGCCTAAGCAGCTAACAGCAGAGATAAGGAACATTCATTCTGTGACTAGAAAGTGAGGGCTCCATTTTCATTACGATTTTAAATCTGCCCAGACTACCCTGCTGGCAGAGAAACTCAGGACGGAAAATCGCCAAGGCAGGTTTCAGGAGAGCCGCAAGCTCTGCTGCTCTTCCCTTTTTGGGAGAACCTACCCCAGCCCTTCGGGACTGGAGCAGTTACCCTGGAAAACCATAGTGTTGGAACCAGCTTTTTAGCCTTCGCACATGCGCACCTTGGTCCCCACGTCTCCACGAGCACCATCTTTATTCTGGGTCCAGAAATTATACCCATGGCTTGGTGCAGTTGATATACTCAATGACTGATGATGCTTCCAGGCTGGCGTGAATACCAGCTGGATGAATTGAGAACAAGCTACATGGCAAATGGCCCTTCTGAACATGTTTTAAGCTCCGTCTCTCTAAAAAAAACTACTACCAGACCCCAAAAATGTAAGATTCTTGATGCGTAAAAAAAAAAACCAGAATATGGTGGTTACCACATATGATAACTTGGTTGGATAAAGAGGGAGGCTACACAGGAGGCCCATGTGGCCAGCTCTGACCCTCGGTGCTAATAGTTTGTTGCTAAGAGTCCATGTCCTGTGTGTTATTTTTTCTTTCTCAGAGACCTTTAAATCCCCATGGTTTCCAGTTGCTTCTAGGCAGTGTGTTCTCTTAATTCCCTTGGCAGACGTTTCCTCACACACTTGGAGGTTAAAAGGAAGGGGAAGAAAATCCCCCTCCAAAACATAAACCCCAAACTATAAAACATAAGTAGGGAATGTTGAAGCTGGGAGCCCAGTTACCGTGGTGACTTGGGCTTGCCAAGTTCCCGTTTCAGAGAGCTGGGCCTCTGCTTGGATTGGTTGCCTCTCAGGTGGGCTTCCACCACCAGGAGCATGGCCCCAGCCAAGTGCATTGAACGAGAAGGCTGGATTTGGCAGAGTCCTGTCTCCTGGGACCACCATCAACACGAGAGTGACTGTGTCCTTTGTTCCAATCCATCTCCAGCCTGCATCCTGTCTCTAGGGAGGTAGAGAAGGACAGAAGCTTCTTGGCCATAGTCGCTGAGAAGAGACTTTTTAAAAGGCAGGGAATTATCTGAGCTCTATAAGAACAAGACCTTATAGAACCTTGGTGAGACGTTTATGTCCAGCTGATATTCTTCTCGACAAACATTTCTGGCATTTTTTTTTTTTTTTTCAGAAACAGGGAACCATACTAGTTGTAAGGAATGAAAATATGAGCTAAATAGACCTTGTCCTTAAGATTCTTGTGGTCTTCTTGAAAAACAGTGGCATAATAAGGCAGTAAATGAGAAGCACAGATAAGGTTTTCCAGATAAGGTTTTCGGAGAAGCTAGAAGACACTGAAGGCAGGTGAGTCTTCAAGGAAGTGCAGAGGAGAAGAAGGGGCTGGAGCTCAGTGTGGAAGAACAGCGAGGGAGGGGCTAGGTCCCAGGATCCCACTGCGCGTGGGAGGGATGGCCTGCTGGGTGTGGGATCCCACTGCAGTGGGATCCCACTGCTCGGGGGGCTCCTGGAGGAACACGTTGGGATCCAGGATGAGGACCGGTTGGAGGTCTGTTCTGAGTGCCCTTAAGGTAAGACTTTGTGGTCTTTCCAGGTGGCTCAACAGTAGAGAACCCACCTACCAATGTAGGACACCTGGGTTCAATCCCTGGATCGGGAAGATTCCCCTGGAGAAGGAAATGGCAACCCACTCCAGTATTCTTGCCTGGAGAATTACGTGGACAGAGGAGCCTGGTGGGCTACAGTCCATGCAGTCTTAAAGAGTTGGACACGACTGAGTGACTAAATCACTGCCACCAAAGTAAGACTTCAGACTTGAAGCTCCACTGAAGATTTCTTAGCAAAGAAGTAAGTTGATAAAAATAAACTTTTAGGAAATTTAACATGGATGGGAAACTGCTACAAAGAAAACTTGGAAAGAGAAGAACCTAAGGAGGGAACTCCCACGTTACTCTTCCAGTTTGATTTTATTTACTCTTTCACGGAAGCTTATTACATTCTGAACGCTTCACAGAGAAAGTAGAGCCACTTTGGAGCCAAGTTTTTGTACCTCCTACTTCCTCTTTTGTGAAGCAAAGGGGAGTCCATTAGCTGTGTCCTCAGCTCACAGGTCTCAAGGTCCACCAATCTATCTGTCAAAAACTAATTTCGACACTTCCATTGATATTATTTAGGGCTTCCCTTTCCTGTGGCTCAGATGGTAAAGAATCTACTCAAAATGTGGGAGACCTGGGTTCGATCCCTGGGTTGGGAAAATCCCCTGGAGAAGGGAATAGCTGTCCACCCCATTATCTTGCCTGGAGTATTTCATGGACAGAGAAGCCTCATGGGCTACAGCCCATGGGGTCCAAAACAGTCGGACATGACTGAGCAACTTTCACTTTCATCAACATTATTTATCCCAGAAAAATGGGAGTTTGGCACATTCTGTAGCAGGGAATGACATCTTTGACTCCATTAAGCCCTTTCTCCTCCCTAGTCTCCTGCTGCTCTCTGGGAGATGGACCGCTTTGTGAAGTGCCTTTGCAAAGCAGGCTGTGGGATCTCCTTCTCTATTCAGCATCAGCAACATGAGTTCTCCCATCATAAGCCTGTTACAGATTTTATGCAAAAGAAACATGTTATCATCATTTTATTCCTGTTACTACTAGTGAGAAAATTACATTTCAGTTTTATGATATTTTTTATTTTCCCAAGTACTTCTAAATAAATAATAAAACTCTCTTAACATCTACCAATAGCGGTAAACACCAGTATGAATTAATCGAACATCAGAATTCTAAAATATAATTTTGAAAAAAGAAATGCCAGTAACAGGAAGAAGCCAATTCAAGCCGTCCATGTTGAGGATGCAACCTGCTGGTGCAGAGAACTGGCTCCACTCTTATTTTCAGACAAGTGTTGTTTATATAAAGCCACCATGAAGAAGGCTGAGTGATTGATTCTTTTGAATTGTGGTGCTGAGAAGACTCTTGGGAATCCCTTGTCTGCAAGGAGATCAAGCTAGTCAATCCTAAAGGAAATCGCCCCTGAATAGTCATTGGAAGGACTGATGATGAAGCTGAAGCTCCAATACTTTGGCCACCTGATGTGAAGAGCCGACTCACTGGAAAAACCCTAATGCTGGGAAATACTGAGGGCAGGAGGAGAAGGGGGCAACAAAGGATGAGATGGTTGGATGGCATCACTGACTCAATGGACACAAGTTTGAACAAACTCTGGGAGATAGTGACAGGGCAGGGAAGCCTGGTGTGCTACAGTCCATGGGGTCACAAAGAGTTGGACATGAGTGATCGATTGAACAACAACAACACTCAAATAAGTCATAGTTTACATGTTGACTGATCCCGTTGGCAGGAAGACAAGGCCTATTCCAGGCACAGCAGACCTGAGAGGTGCTGCCATTGACCACAGCCAGTCTCTCAGGGGGCCGTCCATACCAGAACTCCAGCCCCCCTGCTGCTGACCTCCTGTGTCATGTGGACACACCAGGTATTGCAGTGGAAGGAAAGCAGAGATGTAGAGTGGAATGTAGCAGAGCCGAGCAGGAGTTTGTTGCTGAGTCAAGAATCAGTACCTTGCATTGACCCCAAACTAAAGGGTATTGCTTTCAGGCTGTGATTCAGCTAATAATAATGATGCTTAGGGGAGGACAAGTGCTAAAACTAATAATAATTTCATAGCCTCTATTTCAGTTCATCATCATTAGAAACCAATGAGGTAGCTGTTATCATCCCAGTATTACTGATGAAGGAATGGATGCTCAAAGACATAGAGTGAATTTCTGTGATCACACAGCTGGCGGCTCTGGGGGTTAGGAAGCAAATGCACGTCTGATGTACAGTGTGGCCTGGCCTGTTCCAAGAACAAGTCCCTAAAGAAGAATTTACAATGAACATAGTACGTTTGCACTAAGTTGATTCAGTCGTGTCCGACTCTTTGCGACACTGTGGACTGTAGTCCTCCAGGCTCCTCCGTCCATGGGATTCTCCAGGGAAGAATACTGGAATGGGTTGCCATGCCCTCCTCCAGGGTATCTTCCCAACCAGGAATCAAACCCTGGTCTCTTACATCTCCTGCATTGTCAGGCAGTCTGCAGACAGTAGTTAAGCCTGTGCTGCTGGCAGATGGTAGACATTGTTTTAAGTCTCAGACAAACATTCCAGGAAAGCCGCCGGGGTTCCTGCCTCAGTGTCACTGATGGAACTGGTGGCCTCCTGCATATTGAAGGATGTAGGAAGGGGCACATCCTCACGGGTGTCCACCTGGAGTCTGTCACTTCCCTTTCATGTCAACACAGGAAGTGAGGACCGTCTCCTCTTCCACATACGGAGATGAGCTCTGGGGGACTGCAGGCAGAAGGCTGGGCTCTGGAGCCACAGCCAGGGGTGGCGGGTGGGAGGTGGGGCATAGTCTTCTCCCTGATGGTGGCACCAGGCGAGCCCAGGTGCAGAGAGGCCAAAAATGCCACCAAATCTGTGCAATGTATTGAAAACTCCTAGGAAAAAGACAGTCTACTTTTGAAATATATGTATTTATGTATTTATTTGGCTGTGCCAGGTGTTCGTTGTGCTACACAGGATCTTTGATCTTTGTTGCGGCACTCAGAATCTTTAGTTGCGGCATATGGGATCTAGTCCCCTGACCAGAGATTGAATTCCAGCCCCCTGCACTGGCAACTTGGAGTCCTGGCCACTAGACCTCCGAGGAAGTCCCAAGACAGTCTACTTTTTCCTTGTATGGACTTTGTGACACCCTAAAAATAGAGTAGTATGCGTCGTAACATTTTTAAATAGATTTAAGTTTTTCAGTTTTGAAAGGTTTTCCCTATGACTATGTCTGAGGTGGGTCTACTCCGAAACTCTAGAAAGTACATTTGCTTCCAGTTTGTACCTTTGTTGCTTGTTGAACTTTAACCTGAGCTCCATGGGAGAACAGTTGCTCTTCAGTCCTGTCAGGGGCTCTTTGTGACCCCATGGACTGCAGCACAACATGCTTCCCTGTCATTCCCTCTTTCCTAGAGTTTGCTCAGATTCATGTCCATTGATTCAGTGGTGCCATCCAACCATCTCATCCTCTGCTGCCCTCTTTTCCTTTTGCCCTCAATCTTTCCCAGCATCAGGGTATTTTCCAATGAGTTGGCTGTTCGCATTGGCTGGTCAAAGTATTGAAGCTTCAGCTTCAGCATCATTCTTTCCAGTGAATATTCGGGGTTGATTTCCTCTGGAATTGACTAGTTTGATCTCCTTGCTATCCAAGGGACTCTCAAGAGTCTTCTCCAACATCTTAATTCCAAGACATCAGTTCTTTGGCACTCATCCTTCTTTATGGTCCAGCTCTCACTGGGAGGACAAAGTCTTCATGAACATCTTCCATTTTATCATCTCTCTCCTGAGGTTCCTTTGCCCCTGAGGTTCCTTTGCCCCCTGAGATAGTAGAATTCGGCGTTCCACCCAATTGCTCACAGTGTTCTATCTTCCTGGGCCAGAGCTGTTTCACGTCATGTTTCCTGTCCTGGAGCCACAGTGGGAGCCCAGGGGCAGCGTTAGCTGGTATTGATGGTCCAGCCCCGGTCCAGCTGAGCTGCATGGTACCCATGACCAGGACAGGCTGGCCCTCCAGGGGGGTATCCTGCCCACTCCCCTCACCCCATTAGGGATGCCCAAGCACAGGGGGGAGGGGGTCTGGTTCCTTTCTAGGCAGCCAGGGAATGTATTGCATCGCATTTGGGACCTTAAAGAATCAGGAGCCTCATAGGCTGGACTCCTTTCCTGAGAAGGAGAGCTCCGTGAGATTCCATTGGCTTTGGCCACCATTTCCCTTCCCTCCATAGATCATGGCCCACGACGTGCCCTTGTTGTAGACTCCAGTGGGCGAAGGAGAATTAACTCGGCTCCTGCCCTGAAATCGCTCACAGTCTGTTGGTGGAGAATGATAAATAAACAGATGACTAAAATATAGAGAAATAAGCACTGCGGTGGAGATTTATCTTTTCACTTTTAGAAGGTTTTTGAAGGAAAAAAAATCAGGGAGGCTTATAAATTTCACTTTAATTTCCTGTTAGAGTGTTTACAGATATATTTTAATGCTCCGCCAGCCCTGTATCAAGGGGGAAAAAAAATGTAACCTCAGTCTTCTTGTCCGTATTTCTCCCTGAGTGTCAGTTGCCCAGTTCAGGAGTCTCAGACACAAGTCGTTGCAGGGCCGGGGGGCACTGGATGAGTCTGACTTCGGGGTGGGGAGGGGCTGGGGCAAAATGAGGACTGTGTCTCTTCCAAGGCGGGCAGCTGCTCCTCAGAGCAGGCAGATTGTCGCCGGGCAGAAATACGCTTTCAGTGATGCCAGCTCTTCTGATTTTTCAAGAGGAGCTGGGTTTTATGTGAAATCCCTGATTTTTAAATGTTAGTAATGAAATTTTAAAAAGTGCTGCAGTATCAGTGCCATTCTGGTTGGGCTGGGTCGTCCGGAGTGGCAGCACTTAGTGTCACAGAGGAAGATCTGTCTGGGCTCCTGCGGATGGCACGTGAGGACCAGGGCAGGAACGCCTGGAGTTATCAAATAGCTCTCATCACAGATAATGCCTTTGTTTTGGAGAGACAGAAAGGGAAGCTCAAATGCTTGTCATTTGCTTGCTTCTCTTTGTCATTGCAAGGCACTTTGCAGTATTTGAAGAAAAACAGCTCAACTAAACAACACTATTTTTCTCTGAAGATGAAACAGATCCAGAACACACCCACTGGAGGCTTTGATGAAGGCTGACAGTCTTCCTGGTCCCCGTGCACCCAGACCAGACCAGCCATGGGGTGCCAGCCTCGCCTTTGCAGAAGCGAACAGAGGGCTGAGGCTCAAGGGCACTGGCTGTCCCAGGAGGGGGTCCCCTCTCCCAGCAGGTCCGCCAGACCTCCTGGTCCTCTGACTCCCAGGACCTAGCTTCTTCCTGCTCTGCTCCCCTCCCTCTGTGGCTGCTGTAGGAACCCCTGGGGTGGAGGGTAGCCTTCAGAACCGTGCCCCTTCTGAGCCCAGTCCCTGACCCTCGACATCACCTGGTGTGTCTGCATCTGGCAGCTACAGCCCCAGGGAAGGAGACATGCTTGATCTTGGATGATTTGACAAAAGCTGGTGTGACTTTCCTTGGAATTCGAGTAGGGCGGGAGCGTTGGGAACAGTGGGGCCTCCTCAGGGACCGGGTACTAGGAGGCTAAGGCAGCTCCCACCCGGGCTCTGCCCCTTGGCTGGCTGTGCCCCCGGAATGCGAATGGTGCCAGCTGCCCTTCCGCTCCCCACCGGCCGATGGCTATAAATACAGTCACATTTCCCACGTACTGTATTTATGTGTCAGAAAATGTCTGCGTTGCATACGTAATGGGGGAGATATAATTATAATATTTCAAAACTGGCCAAATTTCGTGAAAAATAAAATAACAGATGGCACCACACAACATTGGTGCGGTGTGCTTCACTTAAATCATCACTCGGGCCTGAACACAGTCCCAGCTGGTGCGGAGCAGTGACGACAGTGTGTGTGCCGGGAGATAGGGGTGGCGTGGTCCCCTCCTTTGTCCTCCTGGGTTTTTCTTTTCAGGGAAAGCAGAATTATAAAGACACATCCTCGGGAACCTCAAGTTTGGTCCTGTCTGTCTACCAGTTTTGTGCTGTTTGGGTTTCCTTTCACCAAAGAGTAGAAAGCATGAAGTCTGCTCTTGAGCTTGGACACAGTCCACCAGGCAGCCCACCCGACAGCAGGCTCGAGTGTCATGCTGGCCTGGACCCCGCACAGCCGTCCATTCTGATTTAACCTCCAAGAGGCTACCATTAGAGTTTAGACCCTTTGGACACATGTCTTGCACCCTGGACCACAGCTGCACCGACCAACCCGTGCTGGGCTGTGCAGCTGGAGAAGGTGGACCTGCCTCGTTTCCAGTCCATTGCTCATTCCCACCTTCACCTGAAGCCATCACAACCTGAGACCTTCTGACCCTCCGAAGGCCCGTGGGGAGCTGGGGTGGGAGTGGATGGTTAGTTCTCTCTGGAGGGGACAGGCTTATCTAGAAGCAAACCCCAGACACCCTTATGTACACCTCCTCCTGGCTCTGATCAGGGTTCACATAAGCATGCATGTGCGGTCCACACTCTCCAAGTGGGAGCATTCGACTGCTTTTTTTTTTTTCACTATCTTGACTGCTCTTCCCATCTCACTGAAGAAACCATACATCTTAGCAGTCAGGTTCCAGATCCGTAATTTCATGAACAGCAAGGAGTCACGGATGCCTGCGGCCAGCGGTTCTGACCTGCTGGGGAGGCAGGAAGGGGGCCCTGCGGTGGCTGGGCTCTGCTCCGGCTGTCTGGTCATCCTCCTGCTCCTGTCTGTACTCAGGGTGCGCTAACTCCCAGCGCCACCTCCCAGCTGACAGCACAAGCAGAGTGGAAAGGCAGAGGCATGTCCTTGTCCAAAACCATACATCTTAGCAGTCAGGTTCCAGATCCGTAATTTCATGAACAGCAAGGAGTCACGGATGCCTGCGGCCAGCGGTTCTGACCTGCTGGGGAGGCAGGAAGGGGGCCCTGCGGTGGCTGGGCTCTGCTCCGGCTGTCTGGTCATCCTCCTGCTCCTGTTTGTACTCAGGGTGGGCTAACTCCCAGCGCCACCTCCCAGCTGACAGCACAAGCAGAGTGGAAAGGCAGAGGCATGTCCTTGTCCCTCTGTCTTGAGAGAGTGAACTCACACAGAGGTCAGGGTCAGCCTGGAGTTGTCTTCCCCCTGGACATTAGGACACACCAGCCTCTTCTTGAGTTTGTCCCCTGATGGGCCCTCTAGGCTGGAGACACGTGTCTGGCCTGCTGTGCTGTGCTGATGTGCAGGGAACACAGAAGGCCCTCATTCCCTGTGTGTGCTAGGGGAGGGGGAGGAAGGCCAGGCCAGGCAGAGAGGCAGGACATGGAGCTTGGGAAGGAGGAGTCTGATTTCCCCTCTGCGGGGAACTGTGGGGCCGAGGCTATGGTCCAAGACACATCGGTGTTTATCCAGGGAACCACCAAGTGACCACAGCATAAAAATAATCAGTGGATACTCTGCTAAATTCCGCATTCACCCTTCTGAAGGGAATTATTTCCTTTAGGTCCTGCCCATTATAGATCCTGGGGAATCCTTCGGTCAGGAAGTTGACCTTGGACCTAGTGTGGTCACAGGCATTACCTGAGAGAAGGCCTCAGTGTCTTCTGTGGCCTTAGTGGGTAGAACAACATGTGATGGGTGGGGTGATGGATTTCAGCTCCATGCTAGGAAGAACCTGGGATAATCAAGGGGCTTAGGACCAAAGAAACCACTTTAGAAGGTAGTGAGCTCCCTGTCCATGGAGGAACCCAAGGTAGGTCCAGGTGGCTCCTGGGTGATGATGTGGAGGAATCTAGAGTCCTGTGTTTTCAAACTGTGGCCCCAGGAGCAGCAGTGTCCACGTCACCTGGTCGCTTGCAGAAACGAAGACTCTCGGGCCTGCCTAAGATCTGCGACTCCGAGCTAGCATCTCAGACCCACCCTGATAACCTGTGTGCAGCAGAGGGAGGCGAAGCACTGGTGCACAGACCCCTTTTCAAGTTCGGATCTGCTCTGGTACCCAGCTCCCGCTCAGCCACCAGAGGAACCTCATGTCAGGACGATCAGGAGAGACTCCCAAATGCCTTCACTCGAGACGTTTCTGACACCAAGGGTTGAGAGCGTGTCCCCTCTCCTGTCCCCGCCTCATGCCACCTGACCTGCCAGATGTGCTAACACGCATGCAAGTTCCTGCTTTCAGGCCAGTGTTGAAGGACTCCATGAAAACGGGGACGCCTTAATGAGACGGGGTGATGCTCTATGCCCGTATTGCCAATTAAGCTGTTAATGTTAATTAGTGCGTCAGTTTGCTATCAGAGGCTTATCATCTTTGTATCCTTGTCATTAGCAAGTTTCCTGACAAATATTAATGTAATTTGTTTTCTGTGATCTTTCAAAAAATAAAAACAAAAAGAATTTGGGTGGCATCGCCCAGACTGATAACTCCTCATTGAGAGGGAGCGGTTCAGACTCTGTCGGAATAGCTCAAGTATCTGCTGGGCAGAAGGGGTCTTCCCAGCGGAATTCCTGAGGATAAGGGGTCCTAGGAGACGTGGTCCATGGGTGGTGCCGAGAGGAGCCCAAGCCTTGGGAGCTCAGTGAGCCGCATGGCGAGAGCGTCGCACGGCACCTCAGCCCAGCCTCCCTCCCTCAGCTCTGGACCTTGGATCGCATGCCTGTGTTTACAAGTTCAAGTGTGATGTAATGAAATAGCTCAGATCTCGGGCTCTAGAGACAGAATATCTGCGTTCAAGTCCTGGCTACCTCCGTCGTCAGCTGAGTAATAGCCTTGGGCAAGTTACTCAACTCTTGAGTCCTCTGCGTCTGAGTCTGAAAAGGAAGGAAAAGAATAGGACTGACGCAGAGTGTTGTTGTGAGGGTAAAATGATATACTCCCGTGCTTTGCAGAATGCTGGCAAAGAGTGAGAGGTGGGCAAGTACTAAATGCTCTGTCATTGATCTTGTTGTTATTGTTTTTGACTGTGTGTTTCCCAAGCCACACAAACTTGAATTTGAACATAATCATACGCTTAATAGCCTCAAATGTCACAAGCCACACTGAGACTTCTTAGTGACCGCTTGCGATTTCCTAATTTGCCTTTCTCTCTGGGGGCCATGTGCTCCTTGCTAGAGTGGTCAGGATTCTTTTCTAAATGCACACCATTTCTGGACATCCTTGGTTTATGTAGGAGTGTGGAAGATCCTCATTCCCTGATGACAAAGGGGCAGCTGCTGCTACTAAGTTGCTCAATCGTATCCGACTCTTTGCAAACTGGCCAGGCTCCTCTGTCCATGGGATTCTCTAGGCAAGAACACTTGAGTGGGCTGCCATTTCCTCCTCCAGGGGATCTTCCTGACCCTGGGATTGAACCATCGTCTCCTGCATAGGCAGCAGATGCTTTACCCGCTGAACCATCAGAGAAGCCAGAAGCGGGCAGGGCCGAAGATATTTCACTTGTCAGTGTCACGGTTGTTAAATAGGTTCTCCGGGAAAGCTTCAGGCGGGAGAACAAGATGCTAAAGGTGGAGTAGCTTACTTACCACGAGGTTTCTTAAGCATCCTGCATGTTTAAACACTCCGGTGTGAAGGAACTGGGTGGGGGGTCTTAGAAGGNTTCTCTAGGCAAGAACACTTGAGTGGGCTGCCATTTCCTCCTCCAGGGGATCTTCCTGACCCTGGGATTGAACCATCGTCTCCTGCATAGGCAGCAGATGCTTTACCCGCTGAACCATCAGAGAAGCCAGAAGCGGGCAGGGCCGAAGATATTTCACTTGTCAGTGTCACGGTTGTTAAATAGGTTCTCCGGGAAAGCTTCAGGCGGGAGAACAAGATGCTAAAGGTGGAGTAGCTTACTTACCACGAGGTTTCTTAAGCATCCTGCATGTTTAAACACTCCGGTGTGAAGGAACTGGGTGGTGGGGGGGGCGGTCTTAGAAAGGAGGTTGACACCTCTCCCTTAAGCGGAGAATTTTCGTAGGGAAGGCTGACTTGTTTCCCAAGGAGGCAAGACTGTCTAATATCATTTGACCTTTCCAAACCCTTGTGCTCAACTGCTTCCAAGGAGAGGCTTTTTCGTATTAACAGAAACCAGAAGCCTGGGTGCCTGTACTGAGGGTCTGGTGCCTCAGGCTAGGTTCTCAGAGGGCATTTGCCAGCTTTCCCACTGATCTCCTCTTTTGTTCCAGGATCCCGTCCAGGGCACCATATTGCATTTAGTCATCACGCCTCTTTAGTCTCTTTTTGTTCGTGTCCAACACAGAAATCCAATTTTGTCAACAGATATCAGCACGGGCTGGGGGGCGGGGGCAGGATGCCGTACTTCTCAGTTATTTTACAACCACTTACTGACTTCCTACTACGTGACACCAAGTGAAACTGATTAGATCCCTGCCCTGGAGAAGTTTACCAGCTGGGGGGCAGCTACAGATAGGGACAGAAATGATCACTGTACCTGTGATACACGCCCTAACAGGAAACAGGCCGGGTGCTGTAGCATCCCTCATAGGCGGATGACTCCTGATCCTTGCCAGGAGAGCCTCGTGGCTGGACTCGTATTTGGGGGTGGAGGTGGACCTCATGATCAAGGGGCTTCTTCCCTGGTAGCTCACCTGCAAGCGATGTAAGAGACACAGGTTCGATCCCTGGATTGGGAAGATCCCCTGGAGGAGGGCGTGGTGACCCACTCCAGTATTTTGTTTGGAGAATCCCATGGACAGAGGAGCCTGGTGGGCTACAGTCCATGGGGTTGCAAAGAGTCAAACATGATTAAAATGACTTAGCATATGCAGCACTTGTGGTCAAACCAATCAGTGGAACTGGGATGTTCGTTTTTATAAGTGATGTGTTAAAACCCAGTCTTTAACAAAAAACAAAGTCTATGAGCACTATTCATATGAATCAATGATTAAAAAGAGAGCGCGGGTGGGTTGGGCTGGGGGTGGGGAGTTACATACAGGGAGTTGAGCTTTTCCCATTCAGCTATGGTGTGCAGGCTTGGGGGTTCCTGGGATGGAGACCTGGTAGGTCTGGAGATCTGTTTCCACTGTCTCTTGCCCTGCCTTCCAGAGTGACATTTCTTGAAAAGTCTCCTCTCTGTACTTTCTCTTTCTTCTGGCTTCCCATGGCTGCTCACGCCTGGACCCACAGTAGTTTGGTTCTGACCCTCTTCTTACAAAAAGGTTTCACCGAGGCAATTAATGGCTGTCTGGGAAACAGTCTAACAGAAAAATGTTAATACCCATGTCCCTTGCTTCCTGGTGGCCTTCTGCGTTGCCCATCATACCTGTCTTCAGTGTCCTTCTCTTGATAACTCTTTCTAGCTCCATGCATCTCCCCTTATCCTCGGCTAGTCCTTGTTCAGGCTCAGTTCTAGGTCCTCTTTTCTCTGTTTTTCCTGAGATGGTTTCATCGGCGTAAGTGATTGCTTTGTTTACTGTTGGGATTTAAAGGCACAATTCCCACGAAGGCCTGAACATGCCGAGAAGTAGAGTCAGGCAGGCATCAGACTCTCCATTTTATTTCGGGTGAAGCTGAGTCACAGGCTGCAGTCTTGAGTCAAGTCCAAAATGAGCTCCTCACTTAATACCGTCTTTCTCCCAGTTGGTTTGGTTCGCTCAGTCACAGGCACAATAATATGTCAACTGTAGCTGCAGGCCTCCCCCTGCAGAGGCAGGACCTGCCAGGGGATTGGCTCGTACAGGAGGAAAGGACAGAAAGGAAAACACACGAACTGCAGGTAGTCCTTTTAAGGCGGAAAAGAGAAAAAGAAGAGGGGGGGGCGGGGAGGAAAAATGAGTGCTATAAGCAGAAGCCAATGAAGTATTAAACCTGCCCAGAAAAGAAACAAGGACACAGACGTGTCAGACCTTTGTCTTCTCCATGATTAGTCAGTCTTAATGATGTGGGGGTAAGAAAAATGAAACACAAAACAAAACAGAGAGGTAGCGATTCTCCAGTCCTTTTCCTGGAGAGGCAGAAATTTTCCTTCCATGAGCCTGAGGAAGCAGACTCTATGGATAGCCACCTGCACTCGAACATCCTAGTCAGAAGCTCTGTTTTTAACTGCAGCCACCCTTGGATCTCCATGTCTAACTGGCCACATCTATTCTAGGCGCCTCAAAGCCCCTCTGTGTGCAGTGTGCAGAGGGGTCCAGTGTGTCCCCTCCCCCGACCTGGAAATCTTCCTCGACTCCCCAGCACTCTCGGACAAAGGCAGGGCTTCTCTGCAGAGGCCGTGGGTCTCCGTGGAGCTGGTGCCTCTCCTCCCCAGTGCCCCTGTTCCACTCGCTAGTCCATTCCCTCCGTGTCCACCAGCCATCTGGGCTGTCTTCCAGTTCATCACGTGGGCACAGTCACTTCCCACACATGGTGTGTCTGTTGCCTGGACTCCCTGTCCTAACCCAACTAACTTCTCACCCTTCGGGGCTCAGGTGAAATGTCACCTCCCCAGGGAACCCCAAACTCAAACCCTGCCATGCTCCCATTCTTCATTTTTAACTACAGTGCTCCTCACTGAAGGCAGGTGGTACAGTTATCAGCATCTCTGAATGTGCTCACTTGAAAGTTGATGAACAAAGG
This sequence comes from Oreotragus oreotragus, assembly GCA_006410675.1. Classification (NCBI taxonomy): domain Eukaryota; kingdom Metazoa; phylum Chordata; class Mammalia; order Artiodactyla; family Bovidae; genus Oreotragus; species Oreotragus oreotragus. Next base: position 65,426 of record SJYX01000083.1, read on the forward strand.
TGCTAGTCAGGAAGATTCTGTTCCAGGTACTCCCAAGATGTCCAAGCCACCATCTCCTTGGACTCTGGCCTCTGGCTTAGCAGCTCCATGTCCCAGGCAGGGTGAAGATCGGAGGGGGAATCGTTCACTCCAGCGAGTATTCGGCATGCCCCTCAGGAAAAAGAGCAAGAAAGCTGCATTCAGGACCTGCCCTGATGGGGACACGGTGTGGCCTTGGGTGCAGGTGCATCTCCAGGCGAGCATCCTGGCATGAGGCTTAACTCCTGAGGCCTTGGAGGCTCTCACATCCTTTAAGGAAATGCTGAAAACAGAATGGAGTGTGTCAAACACAGGTACCTAGCGAAGCTTGAAGAATCTAATTCTGCAGGAGGGCATCTTCTCCTAAGTGCTGCAGTTTCGTCGTAAAGAGAATCAGCCTTCCACTGAGGAGGGAAATCAGATTCATTTCAGTCTCGAGTGATCCACAGTTTCCTGGCCAAGTAGATGGAGCTCGAGTTTGTTTTTCCCTGTCATTACTGCTCGGTCCAGTGTTTCCATTTCAAAAGGCGTGCGTGTGGACTGAACCAAAGCCGGGATTATTTAGAACACTGAGCCTGCTGATTTCATTTAAATGGCCCCAACAGCTCTGGCTAATAGTAGATGCATTCTTAGGGAAGCACACACATTTGGCTGGGCCTGGAGAATTTAAGATCAGGTGAAGCAATAGTGACATGGGCTTTTGTACGACTGGGCATCCTCTTCCAGGGGTTTTCCCACGTGCTCCCAATCTGCCCCTTCCCTTCTCCAGGGATGCAGGGCAGGACGGCAGGGCAGGACGGCAGGGCCGTGGTCCCTTCTGCAGGGACTCAGTGTTCTGTTTGGGCCCAGCTTTCCATTGTGTGCTCTTGCTGCTGCTTCAGCAACTTCTTCTAAGTTGCTTCAGCCATGTCTGACTCTGTGCGACCCCATAGATGGCAGCCCACCAGGCTGCCCCGTCCCTGGGATTCTCCAGGCAAGAACACTGGAGTGGGTTGCCATTGCCTTCTCCAGTGCATGAAAGTGAAAAGTGAAAGTGAAGTCACTCCACTCTTTGCGACCCCATGGACTGGAGCCTACCAGGCTCCTCCGTCCATGGGATTTTCCAGGCAAGAGTACTGGAGTGAGGTGTGGAGGGATGCCTAATAATTGCTCAGTAAAGGTTACTTGTAAATAAGCTAGCATGACCCTCAGTGAGACACCAACTTAATTTTTCATGTAGAAAGACACATACTATGTTGAAATGATGCCCCACAGAAGACAAGCCCCCAGCCCCCAGCAGACCTGCCCATGTCTGTGTGCAACCATGGATGGGCCAGGTGCCAGGTGGGATCCTTAGTGATCAGGCCTTCCCTGGGTTGCCTGTTGTCTCAGGGAAGAGATGAATGTGGAATTAATGGTCTCATGGTCAGAAACATGAGAACCTAGCGTGTCAGCTGGTTTCTGGTTTCTAGCTGCCTGCTCTTTAGTGATTTGGGCTTTAAAATTGTTCAGAGCAGCAGTGCTGTCACTCGGCCCCTGGCCAACCCTTACTCACCAGGCCTCCAGCCTCTCCTGAGCGCCTGTCTTGTGAGAACAGTTCCTTGGATCTTGAGCCTCACACAAAGGGTCAGTGTCAGCCCCGCCTGAGCCTGTTGGTGAATGGGGGTGATGACTGAGATGCGTGCGGTATCTCTGCTGGACCATCCCGGGCCGGCGGCGTGGGCCCCGGGCTGGGCGGGGCCAGAGCAGCAGCTGGTGTGACGCCCAGGCCACTGCAGGCCTGGGGTGGAAGGAGGCGCAGTTGGAATTCTCCGCTGTCGCCTGAACATGGCCCCCTGGTAGCCATGAAGCCAGGCGATGTGTGACTCTGTGTTCCTCTCTTCTCCCCCCACCCCTCCTTTTCTTCCTCCAAATGTGAATCAATAGACTTGTATTCACAGCCCTACACGATGTCAAGGAGAAAAGAGTAGCCTTTTCATCAGGAGAGGAGCGCAGGGAGCAGCCCCTCTGTACAGTGGGGAGTGGGGGCC
>SJYX01000083.1:69066-80477 GCA_006410675.1 Oreotragus oreotragus
GGATTGGCTGGTGGCAGAGCCTTCGTGTTAGGAGATGTGACTCCCAGTCCTGGGGTCTCCCTTGACTTAGGTCTCCTGAGACTCAATGATGCTGGAGACAGGCATTGATGTGTTCTGTGTGTGACCTTTCCTGCAACTTGACACTAAGTTCTGTCCATCTACCATGGAGGACAGCCTCCTTTTTGGCCTCTGGTGTTTTCCAAATCCCCTACAGAGACAATAGCAAAGGGTAAACATGGTATAAGCCCCAGGGACAAAAAGATTGGAAGAGGAAGCAAAAGTGGGTGGAAGATGGGACTTTTCCTTGGAAAAAGATAAAGTGAGTGGCAAGTGATTTAGTGAGTAAAGAAGGCTGAGACTCCAGGGTCGGCAGGGAGATGTGGTAGCTGGAACCACGTGGGTTTGTGCCAAGAACCGGGGGGCCTGGGAATGACAGTCACAGGTTCTGTGGAAGGTGGAAACTGGGGTGGGGCTTCTGAAGACAAAGCGTTGGCTCAGCCTGTGTTAGATGCTCCCACTCCAAAATTCTCTGCCCCCCCCAACTTTTTCATGGGTGGGAAATTTATGTTTTGGAGGAACTGAAGAGAGCTCCAGTCCCCACCCTGAGTGGAGAACCCTTCATCCTTCCTGAAGACTGGGAAGCCAGGACAGGAGAATGGGGGATGCCTCCGGCTGGAGACAGGAACATCCACGTGATCGACATTTGGGGAAATGGTCCTGAGGCCAGTTTCCGGCCTCATCCTCTTTAAAGGGTCCACAGAAGATAAACTCCACCGATAAACACAGAGATTCCGGTCAGGCTTCTATTGCTTTGCTCTTAAATATGGAAGGAAGGCCAGAGATCAGCAGACAGTTGAGGAGGCTCTCCTTCAGGAAAGACAAAGACAAAAACAAATGAGCAGAATGAAAGGACTCTAAGGAATTGCAGACTAAGCTGCCATAAAGGGGGGCCTCGGAAGCTTCGACTGACATCCTCAGAGAGCCAGAAGATGCTGTACACAGGGAGCAAGGGCAAATCTCTAAATATCAGACCACAGGAAGACACAGTGAAACCAGTCATCTGTTCTAGAATTTTCTAAGAATATCAGTAGGAGAATTGGAAATTAAAATCAAGGACATCTTGATAAACGAGAGGAGAAAATATAAGAAAATTAGGGAACTAAGCCGGAAGATTAACATCCATTTAACAGGAATTCCACAGAGAATGAATAATATAGATGAGAGAAAAATTTCAAAGACAATACAAAAAAAAAAAAATCTCAGAATTGGAGAACATGGGTTTTCTATATTGAAAGGGTACACAGAGCGCCCGACACAATGGTAGAAAAGAGAGCCACGTTAGGAAACATTTTTGTGAAATTTCGGGCAGCCATGGGTAAAGAGAACACCCTCAGTGTTTACTGAGGGAAAATAGAGCCATTTCACATACAAAAAGATACCAATTGACATTCATCAGATTTCTCAGCAATAATGCTTAGTCTTAGAAGAAGATGGAGGAATAGCTTCAACTTTTGGAGAGTATATTGATTTTAATCCTAGACTTCTATTTGCAGTTGGACTAACTATATATAAGTTGAGTGAGATTAGAATAAAACCGTTTTCAAGAGTCGGACACGACTGAAGTGACTTAGCAGCAGTAGCAGCAGCAAGTAAGGAAGATCCCCCTTGAATGACCACCTATGTATGTACACTTTCCTGGCAGATTATTAAAAGACAGGTTGTATTAAAACAAGGAGGAACAGCAAGGAGAAGAAACCTAGGTCCAGAAAACAAGGGAGAAACTTGGGGTCCTTTATGCTCCCAGGAAAGGGAAGCCGCAGAGAGCAGCTGAGAACAAGGGCACGGAGGCTCCAGAAGGAATGCCTTCAAAACCTGGTACCTGTAGAGTACTAGACAGATTTTAGAATTCTGCAGGGAACTTGGGGGAGATTGAGTGATCATGCTCAGTTGCTCAGTTGTGTCTGACTCTCCTGTGACCCCGTGGGCTGTAGCCCTCCAGACTTCTCTATCCATGGGATTCTCCAGACAAGAATACTAGAATGGCTTGCTGTTTCCTTCGCCGGGGGCTCTTCCTGAGCCAGGGATGTAACCCACATCTCCTGCTTGGCAAGTGGATTCCTTACCCCTGAACCACTTGGGAAGCCTGATTTAATGATAGGTCAATAGAAAACTAAGCAAATGAGACAAAAAAGGCAAATATTTTTGGGAAAAGCAAAAAGTTGCTCTAGGCACTGGTTAAATAATCATAACAATGTCAATACTGAACATTGATGCATTGATGCAGTTGAAAATCTTGACATTTATATTGAGTTGGCAGAGAGAGGAGCAGGGTAGAGATTGGTGGTGAGCAGGGTAGAGATTGGTGGTGATCAGGGCTGAATCCTCACCTTCTGTAGTAGGAAGTTGATGAGTAATTGTTAAAACTGTTAAACCAAGAATATCAGAATAAGCACATTTTAAAAAGAGAGATAAGGAAACCAATGCCAGACAAAGCAGCTAAAAGAGAAGAACATGGTTACTTCTGAGGAATTGCATTTGGACTGCTGTTTTCAATCCTGTGGTTTTTGTAGTAGTAACTGGGAAAAATGCGTATGATGCCATGAGAGTCTCTTGAACAGCAAGGAGATCAAACCAGTTAATCCTAAAGGAAATCAACCCTGAATAGTCATTGGAAGGACTGATGTTGAAGCGCCAATACTTTGGCCACATGAAGCAAACAGCAGACTCATTGGAAAAGACCCTGATGCTGGGAAAGATTGAGGGCAGGAGGAGAAGGGGGCAACAGAGGATGAGATGGTTGGATGGCATCACCAACTTGATGGATGTGAGTTTGAGTAAACTCTGGGAGATGGTGAAGGACAGGAAAGTCTGGCGTGCTGCACAGAGTCAGACACAACTTAGCGACTGAACAACAACATAATCGATTCTGAGCCTTTTGGTTAAGATCAAGTGTAATGTGGGGGGTTCCCTGGTGACTCAGTGGTAAAGAATCCACCTGTTAATGCAGGAGACACAAGAACTGCAGTTTTGACCCCTGGGTCAGGAAGAGCCCCTGGAGGAGGAAATAGCAACCTACTCTGGTATTCTTGCTTAGGAAATCCCATGGACAGAGGAGTCTGGTGCTCTACAGTCCACGGAGTCGCAAAGAGTTAGACACTACTGAGTGGCTGAGCGCACACACACACACACATAGTTGATGTACAATATTGTTTTAGTTTCAGGTGTACAGCAAAGTGACTCAGTTATACATACATATATATCTATTTTATTTCTAAAATTCTTTTCCAATACAATTTATCACAAGATATTGAATACAGCTCCCTGTGCTATGCACACTTATTGTTTATCATAGTGTCTTATTTTGAGTCAAGTTTTTAAACTGAAAAAAAATAACGTGCAATGCGGGCAGCCAGCCAGTAAATCTTTATAAAGGCTTCATGTGAGTGCATCAGAGGATGGAGGGGTTCGCTTTGGGATCAGCTCTGGTGCAGTGTCACCTCTGCCAGCTTCCTGGGGTGAGGGGCACCCTCGCTGAGGTATGAGACCCAGAAGGAGCTCTGTCTCCTGGGAGCCATTCACACACATCAGTCAGCAAGCAGGGAGCTGACATATCCTGGGTAGTCATTGTTAGAACTCTCATGGACATGGTGAGATCTTCCGTGGACATATAAGAAGTCTGGGGATGCATCTGAGTAGACGGAGGGCTGAGACCAGAGGTGAGATGCCCTCAAGGGGGTCCCTGGGCTTCAGAGTCAGGGTCGCTCTTCCAGTGGTGAACGTGTCACTTCATAAATCTTTGTTCCTTTGAGCTGAATGGCACCTTTGTGGTTTGAAGGAGTTTGTGTGCCTTCCAGAGTCTTTAATTTGGTCTCAGGAGAGCCAAGCCTGGGAGGCTCTGGTTCATTCTGGAATATTTAGAGCTACAATGACAGAGTCAGATTTTAATCTGTAGTATTTTATCATCTGTCCCTTTTAATTTCTTACAAGAAGAAAACGCAGCGATACAATATCTACAAGTCCATCCCTCCTTCCCCTTCACTGGGCTCCACGTATGCAGATCCATCATCCCTAGGCTGATTTCAGCACAAAGTTGGTGAGTGGGTACGGTGCAGAGAACCTTAGGAGTCTCACAGGTTGAGTTCCCTGCCCTGGTGCACCTGCTCAGACTGCGCTTTCTGCCCAGAACAGTCTCTGCTCCTGGCCAGTCCCACCCAAGGCCAGCCTCTCCAGTGGTCTCCCCACCATCTCCACCTACTTTCAGATGCACTACCATCTTTGTTTGGTCCTTTCTTATCAACCTATATATTTTCTCCATCGCTTTTCACAGGTGTTAGCTGTGATGTGATGAGTTTTAGGTGGGCGAGGATGGGCTTCTAGCCTGCTCTGTGCTACTTTTCCTGAATGTCACACACAGTATGTATTTACCTGGCCCATAGTAAGTACATGATGAGTTGAATGCTTATGCCATGAATGAAGTGCCAAAAGGCAGTCTAATCACTGATGTGGTCTTTCATATAAGTGTTTTTAAACTGTAGCTCAGACGAAGTTCTTGAATTCCTTACCCAAGGTCACAATGCTGGCAGGCAGGGGCGAGGCTATGGGGCCCAGGGCTACCTCTGGGGAAGGACTCACCCTGACCCAGCTCCCTCTGAAGCAGTCCACTGTGTCACTGTCCCTGCTCAGAGGAAAGATGAGTACAGACACAGGAGTGGAAGGTGACAGTCTGCATCACAGCACCATTGCCTGGTTTCGGTTGGGTTGTTTTCCTACCTTATGGCTATTTAAATACAGTTTTGATGATTTTTGTTTGCTTTAGATGGAGAAAAAAAAGGATTCATAGAAGGTATAAAATTGCATATTATTTACTCCAGAGGAAAGAACAGTCCCCCTAGTAAATATGCATTGAAGCATTTTTATTTGTATTTGTATTTTTTAAGGTGTTTAAACAGACCCAGTAGACCGTAATATCTCTTTTCAGAGTTGGTGCCATCTATTGATTAAATATGCATTTATACATTTCTTCTCCTACTTTTTCTTTAAATAAAAGAGACATATATTTTAATCATTTAATAGACTAGAAGAATTGATCAGTAAAAATACATATTTATGTGTTTGCTCAAGAAAAGGTTTTATTAGGCATATACATTTGAAAAACTAAAATATTTCTTGTTATACATTGATGTTTCTTAAACATGAATTTAATTAAAGGTGCAGGGCATGTGTATGTGTGTGTTATAGGAAATAGCTTGGTTGGATAAATGGGAGGTTTTTAAAACACAAATATAACTGAAGGGAACTAGAGAAAGAAGATGAATTTGGAGTAAGAAGGTCCTAGGTTCTCTGCCACTTCATGGCGTTGGAGAAGAGACTGGGTTTTCTCTGAGCTGGCCTGTGTCTGTATCCGTGCAGGTGGGAATCAGAGAAGATGTACACAGAGTGCCCGCCACTGTGCTGGGTCCAGTAGAGGCTGAGGCAGGTTGACCCCTGCTGCCCCTCAGCTCTCGAGAGGGACCAGAGGCTGCGCCCTCGGAGCCTCCCAGACACGCGCACGCCTGGCACTCAGATGTGTGTCACGCGCATGCTTGGGTGCAGGAGCCTCAGATGCACCCCCAGCTACAGCCCTGGCGGTGATGACCAAGTAAAGCATTGACTGTTTTACTTCTTTAAAAGCACAAGTTCTTCTTATTTTTTTTTTTTAGAAACAGCCCTTGTTCTGTTTGACCAGAAAAACTCATTGGCAATTGGCAGTAGGCATAGCTACTTAATGGCAACTGTGAGGATTTCCCTTTAGGACACCTCTGGGTTTGAATCCTAACTCTCTCAGCTATGTGGCCTTTAGCAAGTTGCTGAACCTCTCTGAGCTTCAGTTTCAGCCTAGTAAAATCCAGTGGTAGCAATGGCCAAGTTGTGGGACTATGATGAGGATGAACTAAGATGATACATGTGAATATGTGTCCATGGCAGGCACTTGGGAAAATGTTTGCAATCTCACCGAAGGTGGAGGGCAGACCCACAGGGTCAGACACACACAGACCATGAGCCTGAGCACACTGAGCTGGGAAGGAATCCAGGCCCTGGTGGGTTCTCAAGAGAACACTTGGGGGCAGAAATATTTATAGTTTTACTGTTTGTGCCCAGCACCTTCTGTAATACCCCATGTTATTCATTTCACAGATCCTGGACATTGAATGGGTCCATCAGAGGGGTGCCTCCTCAGGGAGCAGAGAGCACCGCCCATGGCCCATGGCAGGCCTGGAGGACCTGCATACCCAGAGGAATGGTCCACAAGAGCGGGCGGCTGTTTCAGGGGAAGGGCTGCTGGGGCTGTGGACAATAGCCAGGACAGAAGGTAGAAAACTTCAGGCTCCTTCTGAGTTCTCTCACCTGGAGATTCTCGTGACTTCAGCTCAGCCTGCCTCCTGTCCCTCATTTTGAGCACACCTCTGCCGTGGCTGCCTCATCAAGTCCTCTCCCATCCCTCCTCCTTTGCTCCAGTATTTCTCCTCTTAGAGGCTCTCCCACCGCCATCCTTTATTTATCCTTCCACCAAATGGGCAGATTGTGCCTTTGAATTTCAGAATCCCATTTTCCGCCTCCTCCTCCTTGCATCTGAAAGGCGACTTTCCCCTGACAAAATTTGGAATGTTCTCACCAGGGGAAGGGTGGGAATCTGGGTTTACCTGGTTCTCCTCAGCACCTTCCTTCCCTCCCCGGTGCTTTAATCGTGGTGCCACCTAGCACAGCTGTAACTTGTTTTGGGGGAACAAATTCTGCAGCGACACAGGTGAGATGCTGCAATCCTGCCAGAACAAGCTTAGTGGAAGTGTTGCAAAACCCAACACGTTGTAATAGATTTGATAATTGCACGCGTGTCGTTCGCAAGCAGACAGCTGAATGCCTGCAGGCAGCCTTCAAATACTGCTGAAGGGACTGGGCTATGCTTCCAAGGGTTTAGACAGCATCTGAGAGTCTGTGGGGTTTCCACCCTCACCCCCAGCCCAAGAAGGATTTTTATTTATTTATTTTTTCCAAATTAAGATGCACGCATTTGGTCACACATTCACTTAAACCTTAAATCATGTACATATATACATAGACGTAAATACTAGGACTCAAGCCTTACGCATCCCTAGTATGGGTAAAACACACGATTTCACATTTTCATATTCAGAATTTCATGGCTTTTTTTTTTTTTTTTTAAGAACATAAAGGCTTAAGTATTTCTAAGCTACCAAAGTGAAATCAGAAAAATGAAAAGTTTATTGGGAAGTGGGAAGAAGAGGATGGTGTGGGAAAAAAAGAGGAATTCCATTGTATACTACGTGATGCTGTTTTAAAATTGCACACTTCCCAGCCAAGACACAACCGCTCTCCAGGCTGAGAAGTTCAGAATGGGGGTTGCTGCTCCTCTTCCTCCAGGTTCAGGCCTGGGAGGGGTTTCCACAGGCTCAGGGGGGAAGGCCAAGGGGCTCTTAGTACCTTCTGCAGCTGGGTGGAGGGAGCCAGGTGGGCACTGTGGGTCCAGGTGAGGAGACAAACTTTCCCATGGGGTGCCAGTCCCCGCCTGGGTGATAGCTCAGGGCCCCCAGCACCCAGCTCCCCCCTCCACTCGCTGAGCCAGAGCAGAGCTGGCAGGACAGCAGAGCTGGGACCACCCTCGGTGACTTTGGGCTCCTCTCTGAACACTGCGCTTCCAAAGTGGGGAGGGAGCGAGCCCCCGGAGGGTGCTGGAGCTGCATTGCAGTGCATTCTGAAGGGAGCAGAGCCTGTGATGCCTCCCCCTAGAGGTGCAGGGCACCGGGTACCCAATGGGCAGCTCTCCACTGGGGACAAACGCACCCCCACCTGAGGCAGGCTCTGCTCTAGGGCACGGCCTCCCCCGGCCCCTTGTCCTCTCCAAGATAAGCTCAGTGAGCCACGTAGGGGGAGACATTTCTGCTGAGAGGGCTGCTCTTCCTGGTGATTGTGCTGGAAGCTGGCCTCCTCCCCCGGGGGGAGGAAGAAGAAGAAGAGGAGGAAAGTTGGCCCTGGAGTCTCCCAGAGAAAGGAAAGCAGCTTCAGGAGGGTTCCTGCGGGGAAGCTGGGGCTGGCTGTGCCCAGAGGTTCAGGGGTGCCTGCCGCCTCACTTCTTGTACTTCCTTTACTGTGTTTTTAGACTCTACCCCTTTGTTTCTAATGATGCTTTTCCTCCCCTCGGGGTTAACACCAGCTCGTTAGCCGTGTACTTTCCCAGTGTCTAAAGGCAGAGGCTAATGCAGTAATGCAGCCCTGACCTGGTTGGGCCGCGATGCCATTTCATTCTGCAGCGTTCTGTTTCCTGGTGAAATGCGCGTCTCCATCCCAGAATAATTTTAAGGCTAGCATCACAGCACCATTGCCTGGTTTCGGTTGGGTTGTTTTCCTACCTTATGGCTATTTAAATACAGTTTTGATGATTTTTGTTTGCTTTAGATGGAGAAAAAAAAGGATTCATAGAAGGTATAAAATTGCATATTATTTACTCCAGAGGAAAGAACAGTCCCCCTAGTAAATATGCATTGAAGCATTTTTATTTGTATTTGTATTTTTTAAGGTGTTTAAACAGACCCAGTAGACCGTAATATCTCTTTTCAGAGTTGGTGCCATCTATTGATTAAATATGCATTTATACATTTCTTCTCCTACTTTTTCTTTAAATAAAAGAGACATATATTTTAATCATTTAATAGACTAGAAGAATTGATCAGTAAAAATACATATTTATGTGTTTGCTCAAGAAAAGGTTTTATTAGGCATATACATTTGAAAAACTAAAATATTTCTTGTTATACATTGATGTTTCTTAAACATGAATTTAATTAAAGGTGCAGGACATGTGTATGTGTGTGTTATAGGAAATAGCTTGGTTGGATAAATGGGAGGTTTTTAAAACACAAATATAACTGAAGGGAACTAGAGAAAGAAGATGAATTTGGAGTAAGAAGGTCCTAGGTTCTCTGCCACTTCATGGCGTTGGAGAAGAGACTGGGTTTTCTCTGAGCTGGCCTGTGTCTGTATCCGTGCAGGTGGGAATCAGAGAAGATGTACACAGAGTGCCCGCCACTGTGCTGGGTCCAGTAGAGGCTGAGGCAGGTTGACCCCTGCTGCCCCTCAGCTCTCGAGAGGGACCAGAGGCTGCGCCCTCGGAGCCTCCCAGACACGCGCACGCCTGGCACTCAGATGTGTGTCATGCGCATGCTTGGGTGCAGGAGCCTCAGATGCACCCCCAGCTACAGCCCTGGCGGTGATGACCAAGTAAAGCATTGACTGTTTTACTTCTTTAAAAGCACAAGTTCTTCTTCTTATTTTTTTTTTTAGAAACAGCCCTTGTTCTGTTTGACCAGAAAAACTCATTGGCAATTGGCAATAGGCATAGCTACTTAATGGCAACTGTGAGGATTTCCCTTTAGGACACCTCTGGGTTTGAATCCTAACTCTCTCAGCTATGTGGCCTTTAGCAAGTTGCTGAACCTCTCTGAGCTTCAGTTTCAGCCTACTAAAATCCAGTGGTAGCAATGGCCAAGTTGTGGGACTATGATGAGGATGAACTAAGATGATACATGTGAATATGTGTCCATGGCAGGCACTTGGGAAAATGTTTGCAATCTCACTGAAGGTGGAGGGCAGACCCACAGGGTCAGACACACACAGACCATGAGCCTGAGCACACTGAGCTGGGAAGGAATCCAGGCCCTGGTGGGTTCTCAAGAGAACACTTGGGGGCAGAAATATTTATAGTTTTACTGTTTGTGCCCAGCACCTTCTGTAATACCCCATGTTATTCATTTCACAGATCCTGGACATTGAATGGGTCCATCAGAGGGGTGCCTCCTCAGGGAGCAGAGAGCACCGCCCATGGCCCATGGCAGGCCTGGAGGACCTGCATACCCAGAGGAATGGTCCACAAGAGCGGGCGGCTGTTTCAGGGGAAGGGCTGCTGGGGCTGTGGACAATAGCCAGGACAGAAGGTAGAAAACTTCAGGCTCCTTCTGAGTTCTCTCACCTGGAGATTCTCGTGACTTCAGCTCAGCCTGCCTCCTGTCCCTCATTTTGAGCACACCTCTGCCGTGGCTGCCTCATCAACACCAACTGCTGGATGTCTACAGCTTCACCCTCTAATTGTGGGGAACCGGGCCAATTCTCCTTGCATCCTTGTTGGAGAAAACCCTGATGCGCCCATCTTCCTGCTGGGAAAACTGAAATCTTATAAGAGCTCCTTATAACAGAGTGGGGGTGGGGGTGGGCACAGATCTAAATGTCCCAGTGACCCCGGTGGGCAGCCTCGGCTCCTGTCCTCTCCCCACCTGGAGACCAGGAGGAGGGAAGACAGTGAAGAACTGGCCTGAGCTTTGGTCACAGTGCGTTTCTTGCGCCCTGAGCCAGCCCCTCCCTCTGCCCACGAAGGCGCGCCTCTGCCCACGGAAGGAAGGAAGCCCTGCGCGCTGGCACCTCACCCACAGAGCAGCGTCCGCCTCGTGCTCGGGGCGAGGGTGAGTAGGGGGCAGACCGAGGCTCCCCGGAGCCCAGCCTTCCCGCTGCAAAGTGCCCGCGTGTCGCTCAGGAGAGTGGAGCCAATGCGAGCCTTGGAGGAGGTCTGCTCCGCGCCCCGCACAGATTGGTGCTGATGGTGCTTACCAGTTGTGTGTCTGTGCAAGAAAAAACCCGAGACGCTGCTTGCCTGCTCCCCCTCTCTCCTGCTCTCTCCCTCCCTTCGCAAACATTGGATTTAAACCTGCTCAGAATTCAGTGCAGAGGAAGGCGGCAGCGGCAGCGGCAGCAGCCGGCCCAGCCGCGGGAACCCCGCAGCCTCAAGATGCACCAGCCCGCCTGCTGGATCGTCTTCTCCGTGACGACCGCCCTGCTCTTCATCCCAGGTACCCGACAGGGGCTCCGGCTCCACGGGCGGCTCCGAGGAGGAGCCGAAGGGGAAGGGGCAGGAGTGATCTGGGGAGGGGGCGACCGGGGAGTATGAGCTGCGGGTGCGGGTCGAGGTGGGCTCGCGCCTGAACACGCACCGCTCAGCTCTCCCTCACGCGCACACACGGGTGCTTGCAGCATAGCTTTGGGGTTCGCCCTCCCCCCGGCGGCGCCACCGGCGGCGGTCTAGTGAGCTGGGTTCGAGAGCTGCACCCGCTGTGAGGCACTGCTGTCTCTTGGTGCCCAGTGCCGGCTGGCTTTAACCAGTTGTGTCCCAGGGGTCGGAGGAGAGGGGTTCCAACTCCCAGCAACCAGTCCTTCTCGCCACTCCTGTTGGGACCAGCAGGAGATGGGGCGGGGTGTCCTGGTTCCTCTGCCCATCATTTCGGCACCCCTCCTCTCTCCAGGCATCTCTATTTTTCGTCTCTCCTCCTTTCTCTCTCCCTTTCCCCTTCCTCGCTCCCTCCCTCCCACCC
>SJYX01000083.1:82242-108819 GCA_006410675.1 Oreotragus oreotragus
GGGGTGGGGGGGGGTGGCGGTGGGTTGCAGGGGAGGCAGGAGCAGGGAGGAGGAACCATGGCCGAACATTGCTTTTCTAGGCAGACTCTCTGGGACGGGAAAGGCAGTAACACATGGCACCCATAGTGAGCCCACACACAAGATGGGGAGGGGACTCGGTGGACAATTCAGTTGTCACTCTGGGTTTGAGATGTTCCTGAGACCCTGCGTGCCAAGAATGGGGGCTCCTGTGGCCCCAGACAGGAGGAGAGACTGGCCTGGGCAGGGAGCCTTCCTGATCTGGGGTTCCGGGGCCTTGGTGGGAGAGGACTGGGTGGGAAGCAAGCCTGGGTGAAGAGTGGGGGTGGTGCAGATTAACATTAGAACCCCTACCCCACCACAGATGGGCATTTCTAACAAGCACCCCATCCCTGGCCCCTCTATGCTCACTCTGTTTGTACTTGAGAATCTGATCGTGGCCTGCAGCATTCGAATCCAAACCTCTCTGGGTCTTCCTTCTTCCCTCTGTGTAGGACTCGGCAGGGCAGAGGGGGTGGGCACGGAGGTGCTGCCTTTACAGCCAAGGCTCAGTTTTGGAAGCACAGGGTCATCCCAGTCAGAGGCCCAGTGCCCTGGTGCCAGGACCGGCTCTGTGATCAGGAGGGCTTCTGTCGCCTTGCTGAGATCACGGTCTCCTGCTTGTCACCTTCTCCTGGGCCTCCTCTGGGCCTCAGTCTACCAGTCATCTGTAGCACGGGTTTGAGCAGTGTTTGCTTCTTGTTTGCAGCTGCATGGAGTAGCCAAAAATGTAGGCTAGCCGATCACAAGGTGAACATAGAAAACCCAGCCTGGTCTCCTAGTAATAGGGCAGAAAGAGGGGGCTGCTGCCCAGGAGAGGAGTGGGCTTTCCTTGTGGTGGAGGAGTTGGAAGGCAGGGTGGAGCATACGATGATGCACAAGTCATTGTCACGCGGTGATAACCAGCCATCCAGTCCCAGCTTCGTTGATCCAACAAGACCCTCTCCGGGTTCTGATTACACAGTCTGCAGTGTAAGATGCCCTCCTGCCTTAATTAAGAACAGGGATCATGAAACGGAATTATTCCAGTGATCCTGCCCTTGGACCTTGCTGGCGTGGCCCATGGACCTTGAGCTTTCTGGGCCTTGGTTTCTCTGCGTGGAGGACGAGGGCGGCTGATGTGGCCCCTTTGGTTCCTAATGCTTCTCTGCAGTCTTCTCAGGTGCTCTGTTCTTGGGCCTTGTGTCAGGCTCGGCCAGCCGGTGCTTTGGGCCATCTCCTGCAGCCTCTAGGCCATGACCTTTGGTCCTGGGCTTGCTGGACCCAAGCCCTAGGCTGTTGCCATTGCTTGCAGCTGCCTGGGCGGAGAGACCTGGATGCCGAGCCGGGCTGTTCCTGCGGGAGATCTCGGGCGTCGGCCCACAGATGGCTGGGGGCTGCCTACGAGCCCCGTCAGCAGGGGTGGGTGTTTGTACCACTTGCGATGCTGGGTGGCACCTTCCAGACATGGGGGCTGGACAGGTGTTCAGAGGAGGGAGCCAGGCTGGCCTCACCAGCCTGACCCTGCTGAGGGTGCCAGGCTTCAGGCCAGCATCATCTGCCTTCATGTTCTTGGTGGGAAACTGAGTCTTTGCTTCTCAACCTGCGAGGCTTTGGCTGCTTCTGCCTTTCCCTGAAGTGGGGAGGCAGTAACAGGAGTTGGGGGGAAGGATATGGCTCTGTTTGCTAGATTTCTGCACAACTCAAGTCAGTTCCCTAAGGTGGTGGTACTTGTAGGGCCTCGCATAGCACTGAGGGTAATCCTAGGAATGGGCAGGAAGAGACCCTGTATCAGGGATAAACTTGAAGACAAACGTGCTTGCTATTCCCTTCCTGTAGGTGTGAGAATACACATCCTCCTTCACTAAACCCATTCCTGCCCCGCTCCCCACGCCTCCAAGTCAGAGCTCAGTCTCCCTCCCCTTCACATCCACAGCCCCACAAGGAAAGTAGCCTGTCCCTCAGGACTTGCATCTCTGCTCCTCCAGGGCTCCCTGCTGTAGCCACAAGCCCAGGTGCTCTCCTGTGGGTGCCCGTGGGGGCTGGCCTCCACCCGGCCTGCACCGCGCTCCACCATGGCCATGCACGGGAGCACTTCCCCAACCATGTAGGGACCTCGTGCATCCTCCCCACCCACCCTGGGCCTGGAGCCTGACCCTGGTTCCCCAGCGCCTCCCTCCCCACAGATCCTTCGGTGCCCAGAGGCTGGGGGCTCCCCTGCAGTCACTGGGCTAACTTAATTAAATGTTTGCCGAATGCTTTGAGACACCCCTGGGCGATGCGCTGGGTAAGTGCAAGGCATTATCATTACGGTGCAGGCACTTTCCTTTAATGAGCAGAGACGCTGCGCTGAGACACCCCTGAAAGGCCCAGATGGATCGATGCGGTGGGACACAGACCATTGGCTGGAGCGGCTGCTCACACGTTCCCGGGAAATGGTAAGTGACACCCACCCCGGGAGGACCAGCACCTTCCCCATCTCAGGGTACAGATCCTCGGAAGCAGCCTGAGAGGTCATTCTTGCGCATTTCTTCGCAGGGAGTTTACAGAGGCTGTGTCACCGTTCTTGGACGTTTGCTTAGTGGCTGTACCGAGGATAATACCAGATTCCTGCCTTGTGGTCTACCTGGGAGATTCATCTTGAGTTTTGCGTGTTTCTCAAAGCGATCATGAGATAGGCAGGGAAGATACTGTCCAATCCTGAGCTTGTCTTTTCTTTGCTTAAAACGCTATGCAGACTTCTGGTTGCTTTAGGACCGGAGTCCAAAGCAATTTCAACCTGGTCCCCAGGCCACGGCCTGCCCCGTGCTCCGTATCGCTCAGGGCTCAGTCCCCAAACACCGTGCTCTCTCCTTCCCCAGGAGTTTCCCCTGTGAGGTCACCGGCCCCTCCTTTCATGATGTGTCTGGATAAATGTCCTTTCCATCCTTTGGGGCTCAGCTCTAGTTTCTCTCTCCTAAGAGAGTTTTCTAGATGCTCTAGAGTAGGTTATGTTTCCCTCCTTACTGCCCAGTCCAGGAGGCCAGGTTTGTCCTGTTTAACACTGTTGAGTCCAGGTATTTTAGAGTGATTCTTCCTGTTATGTCTCGCTTTGCTGCCTGGACTGTGGTCCCTCGGGATAGGAAATGCATCCAGTCACATGACGGGGTGCCCTGCACAGTGACAGACACAGAACACGTGCTCACAGAGCACTTGTGACCTGAACAAATGAGGAGGTGGACGAATGGACACATGTGCGGAGGACCAGCTGGTCACATGGGTACCAAGTGTCATCTTCTCCGCTCCACCCTTTTCTGTTCCTCCATCGAATCTTCAGGCATCTGGGCCCCTGCGTTGGGCCTCCCATCAGCTTCTCTGTGTTGAGAGAGAGGCTTTGCTAATGGGAGGTGGAAGTTCTGTAGTGATTACTCATTCCGGTCTTCACGCTTGTCAATAAACACCAGCCCGAGCTTCCAGCCACACGCACGCGCGGCAGCTCAGAACTGCGGACAGTGCTGCTGCATGTCACGTCACCTGTCGCCACAGAGACACCTGAGAGTGAGGGTCTCTCAGTAAACACAGACTTGGGCCCTGATGTCGGCCGTCGGCCTGATGGGAACCAAAATCACTCAGGTTTAAGCAAATCCAGGAAGGTGATGCTGGTGGTAAAGAACCTGCCTGCCAGTGCAGGAGACTTAAGAGACTCCAGTTCAGTCCCTGGGTCGGGAAGATCCCCTGGAGGAGGGCATGGCAACCCACTCCAGTATTCTTGCCTGGAGAATCCCATGGACAGAGGGGCCTGACAGGCTACAGTCCATAGGGTCACAAAGAATTGGACACGACTGAATCGACTTAGCATGGAAACTCATGAGGTGGCCCTGATAATTAGAAATCCAGAGTCACGCTCGCAGTNGCATGGCAACCCACTCCAGTATTCTTGCCTGGAGAATCCCATGGACAGAGGGGCCTGACAGGCTACAGTCCATAGGGTCACAAAGAATTGGACACGACTGAATCGACTTAGCATGGAAACTCATGAGGTGGCCCTGATAATTAGAAATCCAGAGTCACGCTCGCAGTGCTAGCAGATACATGCTGCAAGGAGGAGCTATGTCCTCAGTAAGTAGTATGCTGGGTTTAGGGCAAACAATGATAGCACAAGGTGAGTCATGCCTGAGCAGGTGACACCTCAACAGATTCATGTTCACAGGACCAGGTCAGAGGGCTCAGCCAGTCTGAGAAAATGGAGACAGGGCTTCTCATGTCTGTCTCAAGTCACTTCTTATAGCCGAGCTGACTTCAGTCTTACTCTTTCGTGGCTGTGGGCTTCTGAGCAGCAGGGGTCTTGCCTTACTCCTGTCTGATGATGACGCCACAAGTCCCAGTCACACCTGCTTGTCTGACATGTTGCTTTTTGAGTGATTACTGTGTGACAGGCACTGTGCTGGTCACATGAAGCCTGAACAAAGTCCTTGTGGTCCCTGCTCTCAAGATATTCATGGCCTCATGGGAGAGACTGTGTGTCTCAAGTCCGTGACCCCATAGAGGGAAGTTAGGCTGATGTGAGTCCTGTTGGAGGAGAGGTGGGGGCTGCAGGAAGGGCTTGACTTGCCAGGGAGGCAAGACCACTTGTCTGCAAAAGTAACAGTTGAGCTGAGATCTGAAGGATGAAACGCAGAAATTATCCAAACCCAGGGGAAGGTATAGGAAGAGGCAGACAGAGCAGGATATGCAGGGACCAGGAGCAGAGGGGACCAGAGTCATCGGCCTGTTTGTCTGGAGCGTGGAGGAAGGGCGTGTGGCACAGAAGGCCCGCAGCCCTGGAAGCTCGTGTCAGCTGTCCTGGTCTCCATTCTAGAAGTGACGGAGCACCACTGATGCGGCTCGCCAGCTGGGGGTGAGCATCGTGACCTACATTTCCATCTCGCTACTGTGCAGACAGATGTACAGGGGTTAGAAGGGAGCAGACTCAGAAGGGGGCTCCAGCCAGGAGGCCTCTGCAGGTGGGAAATGGCTGGGGGTGTCGGACTAGAGAGACACGGGTGACATGGAGCCTTTCTGGGAGAGTCAGAGCTGCCCCAGACGCATCTAAGCTGCCCCATGTCTAAGGTAAACCTGTGGTGAGCCCTGGCAGCACCCGGCAGAGAAGAGGCTCTGTCCTGCACGTTCTGCTTACAGACCATCTCCTTCAGCTCATGTGTAGTTTTCCCCTGGAACCATCACTCCTGCAGGTCTCATCATCTCAGTCCCTTCTCTGATGTCCTCTTAGCAGCTAAGGTAGGAGCTTAAAATTGCATCATTCACCTCCCAGTACATTAAGGAGATCACAAAGGGCTCTAGCAGTATCATCTGCTGGATCCTGCATGGGTATCTTTGCTCCTAAGAAACGAGGCATTTTAGAGATGCTTGGATTGGACTCAAGACTGATTATTGGGAATTAGGATGCAGTCTTCTCACCAGTGTTACTGTGATGTCATGAAAGCAAGCATGACCTCCCCGTCACACCCACCACCTGGGTGAGTCCTGTTAATTTTACATAGGAAAGCAGAGCCCTGGGAGCTGAGAGGGCCGCTGGAGAGTGCCATGTCCTTTTCTTTCCCACAGTCGAGAATGTCAAGGCACAGAAAGCCCAGTGTCTCATCTAACATCACACAGCAGGTACCAGCCAAGCATGTCCACACGAAATTTCAACATCCTGTGCTCACAGCGCAGCTGGTGGCATTTTAACACGGCACTGAGCTATGCTGAGCCTCCCCATGAGGTCCCCTGTTGGAATGTGGACCTGCAGCCTCGGCTTCTGCTCCATTCCCTGAAGCTCTCTTGTTTAGTGTACAAGGAGTGTGTGGAGCAAGGGACTTTCAAGTGCTCAGTACCCAAAGATTAAGTTGACAGGTCAGGAGCAAGAGAGAAGCCTGTCCTTCTCAGGGGCATCCTCATACCCTGAATGATGTCTGTACACGAACTGGGAGACTTCTAGAAACCAATTGATCCTGATGTGTGGAGAGAGATGCTCAGGGTGGTACATATCAAGTATCCTACACGTGTCTACCTGTCCTGTTTGGTCTGCACACTGGGAAAGGCACCTGCCTTTATCAGCACTGGACCATCAAACCCAAGATAAGAAAATCCACTGAAAATGCTGGGAATGTTATAGTACCGACTCCTGGTGAAATGTATATAGGACCTCCGTGTACATCATAACCACTCTGTATGATGTATGATCAAAGTGAAGGCCTGCACCCCTTTCCTCACTCCCTGCTCTGCCCTCACCATGGACCACGCAGGCCTGGGCATAGTTGGTGGAGAGATGGGGTCAGGAGAGCTGTGGATAACGTGGATGGGAAGCCAGGATGCATATTCACAGCAGACAGAGATCTAGGTGGCTGTGCTGGGGCCAGGTTCCAATGGGCATTTCCCTTCTAGGAAGACAGGCCTCAAGCAGCATTTGCTTCTCTGAATAAGCCAACCTGGCTTTTCTGAAGAGCCCAGTGCCAGGGGATCCCGAGCTCCTCGAAGGCAGAAGAATGTTGGAATAGAGAGCGTGGAGGTGGAAATAGCCCGTCAGCCTCCAGTCCAAGGGAGGCTTCCTCCCACGGAGACGACCGTGCCCAGTCTTACTTGGCACTGGGGTGGACGCCTCTTTGGGTGAGGCCCAGATGGGAAGGGATGGTGAAAATCACTTGGGATTCTGCATCCTTTCCTGATGAGTCCCCCCTTCCTCCTGTTTCAGGGGGAAGGGGCTTCCCTGGTGGCTCAGATGGTAAAGAATCTGCCTGCAATATGGGAGGCCCAGGTTTGATTCCTGAATCAGGAAGATCCTCTGGAGAAGGGAATGGCTATCCACTCCAGTGTTCTTGTATGGAGAATTCCATGGACAGAGGAGCCTGGTGGGCTTCTGTCCATGTGATCACAAAGAGTTGGACATGACTGAGTGACTAACACATGTACCTACACTCAAATAAAACCATGAGCACAGAGCCTGGCGCTTGCAAGAGCTCAACACTTCGTCACTAGGATGATTATTTGGGGCAAGCTGTGTTGTGATTACATGTGGGAAGTCCAAGAGGAGACAACACTTCAGATCCAGAGGTCACAAAGTTAGACATGACTGAGTGACTAACACTTCCACTTGGGAGTGAAAGGGCACCGCCCTACACCTGCCCCCATGGTGCCCATGAAGATCAGCCCACACCTATATTATGACCTGGACAACTGCTTGCTTTCTTCTTTCATTTATTTATTTTTGGTATAAAATAAGGTATAAGAACATACTATACAACATGGGGAATAGAGCCAATATTCTATAATAACTATGAACAGAGTGTAACCTTTGCAAATTGTGAGTCAGTATATTATATACCTGTAATTTTGTAATATTTTACATTAACTTACTTCAATACAATTTTTTTATTTTTACGGTGGCCACTGACCCTTCTGCCATGTCTTGTGGGAGAATGTGGAAGCAGCGACCTCAGGAGCTGCATGAGGGGCCTTTTCTCCTGTGAACCCATCCCATATCCTCTATCCTGCTTTAGTTTCAATTCTTGACTCTTGTTTTGTTCTGCTGCTTTTCGATGGTGACATCTGGGATGATGCCTGTGGTAGGTTTGTCAGCAAAACAAACCTGTCCTTCAGTTTAACTCATCTGGGACACTGGCTTTTGGTTACCATCAGCAGACCTCCCACCGAGGCCTGCGTTTGGAATGTATGGTGTCTCAGACAGTAAAGAATCTGCCCACAATGCAGGAGACTCGGGTTTGATCCTTGGTTGGGAAGATCCCCTGGAGAAGGAAATGACAATCCAGTCCAGTATTCTTGCCTGGAGAATCCCACGCACAGAGGAGCCTGGCGGGCTACAGTTCGTGGGGTCACAAAGAGTCAGACATGACTGAGTGACTAACACCTGCCCAAATAACTGGATCCACGAGAAATATCTTTGTTATGTCCTTAGAATTTCCAAAGCTGCCTCTTTTGCACTGAATGTTTGTGGGAGGAGACAGAGCAGTGTGGCGGCCAAGAGCAGAGGTGAGAGCAGGAGGGAGTCAGGGTGGAGGTGGAGCTGGGGTTGGCTGGAGGCCAGAGACTGGCAAGGATGAAGACAGCATGAGGCTGCGAGGCGGGAGCTGCGGGCAGGATATGGAGCAGAGGATGCAGCAGAGACCCAAGTGGGCTGGAGGCCAGGTCTGAGCCCTGGGGTACTCCAGCCTCAGAGCAGAGGCCCTGCCCAAGGCTGAGTGGTGTGTGGGTGGCTTCCGACGCCTGTGGCCCTCTGGGGCAGACTCCTCTGTGGGCAGAGCCCTGCCCAGGGCCCCTGAGGGTGGGCCAAGCAATGGAAAAACACCAGAGACCCCAGTTGAGCACAGGGCATCCTGGTAGACACAGCAACTGCCTGCCTCCTGCCTGCCCTTGCCACACCTGAGCCCCTCACCTCCTCGCCCCGCTCCCCTGCTTCCTGGGGGCCTCAGAGCCCTGCAGGCTTGGTTGCAGGTAAGTGGGGGAAGTCTCTGCCTCATTCCAAGACCCCATCTTCCCCAAGCAACCAGAGTAGTCTCACTCTGACCTATTTCATACCATCCCTTTTTGCTATTAAAACACTGAGACCTATTGAACAATTAATATATCACCTACTGGAGTGGGTATCCATTTCCTTCCCCGGGGATCTTCCCGACCCAGGGACTGAACCCAGGGCTCCTGCACTGCAGGCAGATTCTTTACCATCTGAGCCACCAGGGGAGCCCAGTACCTGACCAGTGGTCTCTCAACTTTGTTTCAGAGCCTGTGCATGCACTGTACTTATTTACGCAGAGATGATCTGTGTCACTACACATATACAATAGCAAAAAGATAAAGAAACGAAAATAGGAGTTCTAGTATTCCTTTCCTTTACTCGGTTTAGCACTCAGAGCATCCCTGGGGCCAGTACCACTCAGGTCCAGAACTCCACTCAAGCCACTTCCCTGGGCCTGGAGTCAGGACAGAAATATCACATTGTCATTGGCAGAAGGCGTCCAGGGCTCCTCTCTGGCTGCTCCTCTCAAGACTCCGCATGGGAGGTGTCCTTGACCTCACCCCACTCTGTGTCCTGGTGCAGCGCAGTTGCTCTGCAGGCCCCGTCTCGGAGCAGCTGTCATGTCCTTCGACAATTCCGTCTTTGTGGTAAAAATGAGTAACATGTCACTGGATACAGACCAGGATTACGGATGTTCTCTTGTTTATCAAAAAGGATCATTGAGGGGAAGTAAATGCAGAATAGTCTTGCGGGAGGAAAAAGCGCTAAGCACGGGGACCCTCCATTCCAGCTGCACGTGGTTCCTAATCGTAGTTCTCACCCTGTTCCTCTCAGGCAGGGGCTCAGGTGTGGCAAGGGCAGGCAGGAGGCTGGCAGCCGCTGTGTCTACCAGGATGCCCTGTGCTCAGTTGGGGTCTCTGCCCAGCTCTTCCCCAGCAGGTACCACCTGCTGCAGAAATGGGTCCTGGCTTCCCCTGCGGGAAGGTCCCACCCAGGTTGGGGGAAGGTTTAGAGGCCACGCTGATGGAGACACACAGGAAGGAAGAAGGAGACACAGAGGAAGGAGTCCAACAGGAAGCTTGGTGACACTGGATGGTTTCCTGCATGTTGTCCCACTGATAGTGCAGCCCCGAAGATGGGGTCTCAGGTCACAAGTCCCCTTCCCACCTCGGCTCTCCGAAGCCCATGGCCGTGTTGGCTGTGTGGCCACATTGCTCAGACTGAACCTGCCAGAGGTGCCGGCTCATGGCCGTTCTTAGAGACACGGCCTCTGTGATGGGCGGCATCGGCTTGAGGCTCCCCAGGGCCTGGCCACCCTCTCCTCAGGAGGGCCCGGTGCCCCTGTGTCTGCCCAGGCTTCCTGTAGCCTCGCTCTCACACTCCTGAGTCAGAGGACCCTGGTCTCCAGCTCCATCCTATCTTCTCTTCAGATGCTCCCTGGCCCACATCTCGACACTCTGTCCTGTCCGGCATCTAGTTTTGGCAGGGTCCAAGCTGGTGTGGTGCAGGGTTGAGAGCAGGCCCACCTTTGGCTCTTTGCTCCAGATTCCTGCCTTCCCCAGCTCCCTGTCATAGCACCCACCCTGCTCTGCAGCCCCGCAACACTCTCAGGCAGTCCTGGGAGAGCTGTGTGTATGGTCGTCAACTCCAGGAGGGACTTGCTCTTCCAGATTGGAAGCTGTCCTCTGACTCTGAGTAAGTGAGACATCTTCATCCCAAGTTCTGCAGATTTCTGCCTGGGTTTCTGGCGTCTCTGGATTAGTGAAAAAGCTGCCTATTTCTCCCCCCATATGACCCGAGTCTGTGTAGAGATGCAGTACACACCTGGCCGCCTTTCTCATCTTCCTGGTTTGTTACCTGGAGCACATCCACTGGGGGGCTCATGAAGTGGGCTCTGCCCTCCAGTGATGCTTCTGTGGTGAATGGTTGTGGTCCTGCACTTGATTCTGGAGCATGATTTCCCTGATGTCGCCAGAGTCTTGATACTCAGCAGGACATTTCTTGGTCATGCAGTCTGCCCGGTGCATTTCCAGCATTTCCCGATGTTTACCAGCGTCCCTGGCCTCTACCCATCGGATGCCAGCAGCCCCTCTCCGGTTGTGACAACCGAGATTGTCTCCAGACACCGACATGTCCCCTGGGGCACACAATTGCTCCTGGTTGAGAATTACTGTTGTGTGGTTTTAAATGGTCAGCACGGTCTCCTAGCAACCCCCTAACTTAGGTCAGTTGTCTTTCTCACCACTCTAATGAAGGACAGCCTTCTCTTTTTATTTCAGAGGCCTGCACCTCTGATCCATCCTGGTTTCAA
The DNA here is from genome assembly GCA_006410675.1 of Oreotragus oreotragus. Lineage (NCBI taxonomy): Eukaryota > Metazoa > Chordata > Mammalia > Artiodactyla > Bovidae > Oreotragus > Oreotragus oreotragus. Next base: position 93,078 of record SJYX01000083.1, read on the forward strand.
GTCTGTGTTCTAGTTTTCAGTTTGTTCCACTGAAAATTAGGTTTATCCCAAACCTGTAAATCAGGTCATCAACTTCTTCATCTATGCTGGGTGCTCTCTGATGAATGCTTTGTAGGGATGGCTAACAAGGGGAGTATACTGATGATAACACTGTTAGGCGTGATGGTGGGAATATGTCTGGAGTAAAGCAGATACGAAAAGTCTTAGGCCACAACCACATGATTAGTTTAGCTGGACTGACTCTATCCCTGAGTGTGCCATTTTCATTAGTCAAACTGTTCCAACAACTCTCTTCTTTAGGGCAGTCTTGGAGTTTACTGTATTAGCTTGAGGGTAGTCAGGAGTTAGAGTGACAGCCCAGATGGGATTCTTATGCACGAACATTTGAACCTAAACTAAAATGCAATGTCTGAGATCATGGGTTGCAAACAGTAGTGTAAAGCTACTCACGGTGGTGGTGGTAGAGTTTTGAGACCCATTAAAAATCCTGAGCCAGTTTGAAATAGAAGGAATTTTGTCCAATAAAGAAGTGAAGATGGCCCTAAATATTAAAATGCACTCTTGAAAATTTTGGGGGGGATATAGTTGCTTTAAAATGTTGTCTTAGTTTCTGCTGTACAGCAAAGCGGGTCGGTTATATGTATACAAACGTCTCTTCTGGTTTGGGATTTCCTTCTCATTTAGGTCACTAAAGAGCCCTGGGTAGAGTTCCCTGGGCTCTACAGTAGGTTCTCACTAGTTGTATATTTTATACACATTATCAGTAGTGTATATATGTGAATCCCAGTCTCCCAATCCATTTCCTGCTTCCCACCATGTTGTCTATACTTTTTGTTCTCTGTGTCTTTGTGTCTGTTAAAAAGCACTTTTGACTGGAGTGTTTGGACTGGTTTTTGATGTAAAGGAGGGATCTCTGGTCAGATACCCAGAGCATTCTGTGTTTACCCACAGTCCATTGGCAACAGGGATCTCAGGAGCTCCAGGTGCTGGGGGTGGGAGCAGACACAGGTGAGCCGGAGCAGAGGAGGCAAAAACCTAGCAGGAGTGCTGGAGGAGTCCACCCCGCCCCCCACCTTCAGTCACTTTGGAGTGACCTGTGAGCTGAAGCATGAGCCCGTATTAGAGAGGCCAGTGTATCAGGGCTTCAAGCCTAAGGGGTGCTCAGATCACTGGGGCAGAAAGCAGACCAGACCCTGTCCAGTCCCACCCTGCGCTGGCTTCTCGTTCCCCGTGAGCATCTTTGACCTCACTCTGTGGATGCTGACAGCGTTGCAGCTCTGTGGCCTTATGGACGCCTGGGGATGGGACCCGTGCCCGCTGTCTGGATGCCTTTCTCATGGCCATGACTGGTCCTGAGGCTACTCCAGTCCATGCAGAAGTGCTCTTGGGCTCCCTGGCTTCTGCAGAGGCCTTCGCAGCCCTGGGAGGCCTTGCCTTGCCATGTAAGGGCTGACCCTTTGGGGTTCTGAGTCGAATTTCTTCTCTGTACTCAGCTGATCCTGTGGCCTGATTTCTCTGCTTCAGGGTTGTTGACAACAGTAATTTTAGAAGCTAAACTGTTAATTTCTGCGATCTAGCTCACTGATTAGGATCTTTTCATGAACTCCATTATAAATGCCAGATTCGGTTTAGGTGAAAGCTGCTCCATGGTGAAACTCCACACTGGACGATTAGTTTGACAAGGTCACAGGGGCCGTGGGCATCTGGTGAGCATTCGGTCTCTACCAGGCTCTGGAGGCTCAGGGTTCAGGGTCTCTTGGGGAGGGGTGGCTGGAAAGCCTGCGGGCACGCTGTGTTCTCATCCAGCCTTCTCATTAAACACTCCCTGAAAGCACAAAGAAAAATGCAAAACCTTTTCTTGAAGCCCCAACCAGAGAGGCTTCCCAGATCTGGGCAGGGAGGGGGCCCCTGGAGCCGAGTTTGTAAAGAGCTGGACGGTCACCTCAGCCCAGGAGATCCCAGGGGAAGCAACACAGACAGCAAAAGGAAGAGACCCAGACCCCGAGCTCCAGGGACTTCAGCTCTGAACGAGGTGATGGACACGATTACGTGGGTGATCGTCTGCAGCAACGTGTCGATGGGCTGGTAAAGGGTCAGGGCGACAGCCACCAGGGGAGTGAGCTGCAGGCCTTGTTTGGTGGAGCTCCTGGCCGTATATCACCTGTCACTGCAGGATCTGACTCAAGGAACATGGGTGGTGTTATTGCTGGGAAAGTGCAGGCCAGGTTCATAACGTTCTCTGGAGTATTTAATGATAGGGTGAGATGAGAAGCCCAAGCCTGGGGAGGCCACGTCCGTGTCCACAAATGGTCAATGTCATAAGGAACCTGAGGCGCTGGAGCCCAGCGTAGAGACTCATGTGGGTTCACACAGCCACACGCAGAGGGGCTGTGGGTGAGTGGGGGGCTCAGTGGTGGAAATGAGGTCTGATGAGTCCTGGCTCAGACACTTCTCATGCTCCTCCCTCTTGGAGAAAGTTCTCTATAGATCACAGCAGAGAAAATTGGGTGAAGATCTGAAAGACTTTCTTCTCAACCTGGAACAACAAGCTGAAAGGGGTTGTCCAGGCGGAGGTCCTCAGCCGCTCAGACCCGCATCTCGTGGCCATGCATGACCATGACCATGACCATGACCAGCTGGGAGCATCCGAGGCCTCACGGAGGCCCACCTGCATTTCCAGGCCCACAGGGCTACAAGCAAACCTTCAGCAGAATTCTGCGCCCAAGAACTTCCCTCCGTGGCCTCAGTGCTTCTCTGAAGTCAGAGCTTTGGCTCCTGTGTCTGATTCAAGGGGTAAACTGGGCACAAGGAGGACCCCAGAAGTCTTCAGGAGGAGATGCCTGGGAAGTGGGGTCCCACACAGAAGAGGGGTTCAGAGCTGTTCTTGGGTAAATAATCCAGTGGGCGGCTCCCCTGAGCATAACATCCTGTGCAAGTCGGTCAGCTTTAGAGGAGGAGCTCCCTCAGTGCTGACAACCCTGCCACACCCCTGTGGTACCTGTTCAGCCACTCTGGCACTTGGAGTGGATCTGCCAATGTGGATCCGTGGGAGCAGGCTGGCTGAGTAAGTCTGAGCATGCATGCGTTAGAGGACTTCAAGGGGACCTCAGGGTAAACACTGAAAGGCAGGCTACCCCACTGCAGCAAGGGCCATAGGCAAGTCAGGAGGGGGCTTGCAAGCATGGCCCCTTCTGTCTGTCCCGTCCTTCTGACCGGGTGCTAGGGCTGATGCCAGGCAAGAGGGGGATGCCCGGGCAGCCTCCACCCCACATTCATGGCCCCCATGTTCGTGGGCACCCCCAGGCTCATGGCCCCCGCCCGTGTTCATGGCCCCACGTTTGTAGCCCCGGGTTCTTCCTTGCTGTTGGATGTGGGCCTGGTCCCAAGGGTAAGGCTGCTGACACAGGCAGATGAGATCTGGGTGTGAAGCCTGGGCGAGGTGATGCCTGACAGGTCTCTCCACCACCTCATTTCCTCCCCTCCTCCGTGCGATCAGGGGGCAGGAAATGCAGCACTTAGAGCAGACTAGGCCCCCAGCCGGTGACTGCAGGTTGACTCTGAAGGCTGGAGTGGGTTTCGCTGGGGTCAGTGCTGCAGACTCCCAGACTCGGGGCCCTTCCTCAGACTGCTTCACGCCCTCAGCATGGAAAACTGGGGGCAGAAGTCACTGACCCCAGATCGCTCTGGTGAGTGGACTCAGAGGCTCAGAGAGAGAGAGAGGATAGCAGTGTCCAGTGGCTCTCATGATCTTTCCTACTCAGGGTGTGCTTCCTGGGCCAGCAGTGTGGAAATGAAGACTCTTGATTACCCCAGGTCTGGCTTTTGGCTCTGATCTCAGCCCAAACCCCAGCCCAGAAATAGTCTCTTCCACGCAGCCTTGTTGACCACTGCACCCAGCAAGCATTCTTTCCCTCTGGACTCCAGGACGGGGTTCTTGATCCTGTCTGCATAGTGGGACCACGATGGGGTGTGGTGGTGGAGGGAGCTCAGAACTCCCAGACCCCTGCCCGGGTCCTCCTCCCTGAGATTCTGATGTAATTGATCAGAGTGCAGTGTCTGATGCTAGGATGTTTTAAAATCTCCCCTGGCTCATTTGGGATTTTAATGATCTATCCTCTCATCGACCACGCCAAAATATATCTTCACCATTGTGAAGATTCTTCTCTGTATTCAGGGGTGAACGACTTGTGCTCAGGAATTCCCCTGCTCCCCGAATGAGTACAGTGGTGCTGAAAGCGGCGATGGGAGTCCAGGTCCTGAACTCACCTTCCTGGCTATGCTGGGCTGTGTGCCCTTGGGTGGGTCACTGGCCTTTCCTCAGCCTCAGAGTTCTTTTCTACAGAAGACTGCACAGGGCATCCCTTAAGGACCCAGCTGGCTGGATGTTTTGTGGTTCCAGTGTGTGCTCAGCTCAGAAATCAGGGTTGATTGCAGCTGGCCCCGGTGCTGAAGCCTGACCTTTGACCCATTTGGGCATGTTTTTGTCCTCCTCCTGCTTCATGGCAGTAGAATGCTGGCATTTTCACCTTTGGAGCTGTGTCTTCTATGCTGAATGTCAGGCCTTTCATGAGGTCATCTTCACCAAACCTTCTGCTGGTTCACGTGCTTCTCTGTCTGAATTATAGCAGGGTGTCCCTCAGGGCCAAGGAAGGGCTGGCTTGCCCCTCGAAGGTGTGCTTTGTCCTAGACCCCACCCTGTGGATCAACAGGGAAAGTGGACGCAGTTTTAAGACAACACTGAGGTTAAAATTAAGGGATGTGGGAGAAAGATCGTGGTGCAGGGACCAAAATGAAAAACATTTAGAGAAGTCAGATGCCTGCTGGCTTTGGAAGGAAGAGAGTGGAGGAGTGGGCTTGGTGGGAGCTGCAGCAGTCCAAGGGAGGCATCTCCCCAGCTCTGCACAGAGTTCCGTCTCAAGGCCAGCTAGCATGGGGCACTCACACAGGATGATTGAGCAGTAACCGTCCTGTCTGGGTCTCCAGGGAAAAGCTTTCCTGCTCCCGTTCTTAGGGCAGCACCCTCAGTGCCTCTTGCAGCAGCACCACCTCTGGCTTGACCAGGACGACTGGCCCTACCTCCCCCATCTCCTGGGGGCCTCCCTGTGCAGAGTTCTCCGGAACTCATCTGAAACAAACAAAATATACTGCTAATCCACCCCCGCACGTCCTGAGGGATCCTGGTGACAGCGGGGGAGGAGCAGAAAGGCAAGGATGCCACAGGTGTTGCAGGAAGGTTTGGGCTCAGTAAGCGGCGGCAGTGAAGCCCCGGGGCCCCCGTTCATCCTACTGGACATTTAGGGGCTCTGCTTAGGGGCCAAGCTCCCTGTGGGCATCTCAGCACTTTTGGAATTCTTTGTTCTGCTCCTTAAGACTCAGACAAAGTAATTCTACTGAGTTTGGACTGAACCAAGAGCTCAGGTGTATGGATCAGAGTCCCTTTTTTCTGGATGATGGGAAATCAGACGAGACATTCTCTATGCTGGGGCCTCAGTTTTTTCAGACGTGAGCAAGGAACTATGATATCTGCCTTTGTCCCAACTCGGGATTTTTGTGTGGGTCCAGGGTGCTGTTGGTAGAAAGAGTTTAGAAGACAGGAACGACCCTCATGCTAACCAGGTATACTTACTCTATCATTGTGCTTCCAGTGTGGGTGGTTCATATTTATTAGAGGCTTCATATGTTTGGTGAAAATGGGGAGAAATCGGTGCCAATCAGTAGGTGGCTATCCCCCAGATGATGTGGCCCTAGCAGTGGAGAGGCCAGGACTGGTTATCCACGTCCCTATGGTCTCAGAGACTGAGGCAGGAATTGAGCATGTTCAGTCTGGCTCCTGTGGAACAGGACAGGCTCGGATGGGCCTCACGTGGCTCTCTTGGGTGCGCTGGGGGCTGGGCAGTTGTTAGAATCCACATTCTCTTTCAAAGGATCTGAGGGAAGGATTGGTTTTCTCCTTTTGGGGGCATAAGTCACACCATTGTTTGTTTGTTGTCAGTGTGCCTAGAGGAGGCATTAAGGGCAAGTGTCCACTGGTGGGGATGAGAAACGCAGAGATAGATAATATGTGCCTGGGCTGGGTTTCTGGGGTCAAGTCTGAGGCGCCAAAGGAAGTGGGTATGGGTAAAAGAGGCAAGCTACTACTACTACATTGCTTCAGTCGTGTCCGACTCTGTGCGACCCCGCCCACCAGGCTCCCCCATCCCTGGGATTCTCCAGGTAAGAACACTGGAGTGGGCTGCCGTTTCCTTCTCCTAAAGAGGCAAGAGGGAGGGTCAAAGGGCAGGCGGGGTGAAGCAGCAGAGAGTGCAGGACTGGGGCAGTGGGGAGGGTGTGTCCACGCGGAAGGGCAGGTGCTGAGCTGATGTCAGATGGGGTTGTAACCAGAACCCTGTCTCCATGTCCCACACAGGGCCATCTGGTATAATGAACAAGACCCCTCGGGCCTTCCTGGGACACCCCCACCTCTCCCCTCCCCAGTATCCTCTTGAATCACCCAGATAACAGTACCCAAGGCGTTTTACAAGCTGCTAAAACCAAGGGAGGCATCTCCCCAGCTCTGCACAGAGTTCCGTCTCAAGGCCAGCTAGCATGGGGCACTCACACAGGATGATTGAGCAGTAACCGTCCTGTCTGGGTCTCCAGGGAAAAGCTTTCCTGCTCCCGTTCTTAGGGCAGCACCCTCAGTGCCTCTTGCAGCAGCACCACCTCTGGCTTGACCAGGACGACTGGCCCTACCTCCCCCATCTCCTGGGGGCCTCCCTGTGCAGAGTTCTCCGGAACTCATCTGAAACAAACAAAATATACTGCTAATCCACCCCCGCACGTCCTGAGGGATCCTGGTGACAGCGGGGGAGGAGCAGAAAGGCAAGGATGCCACAGGTGTTGCAGGAAGGTTTGGGCTCAGTAAGCGGCGGCAGTGAAGCCCCGGGGCCCCCGTTCATCCTACTGGACATTTAGGGGCTCTGCTTAGGGGCCAAGCTCCCTGTGGGCATCTCAGCACTTTTGGAATTCTTTGTTCTGCTCCTTAAGACTCAGACAAAGTAATTCTACTGAGTTTGGACTGAACCAAGAGCTCAGGTGTATGGATCAGAGTCCCTTTTTTCTGGATGATGGGAAATCAGACGAGACATTCTCTATGCTGGGGCCTCAGTTTTTTCAGACGTGAGCAAGGAACTATGATATCTGCCTTTGTCCCAACTCGGGATTTTTGTGTGGGTCCAGGGTGCTGTTGGTAGAAAGAGTTTAGAAGACAGGAACGACCCTCATGCTAACCAGGTATACTTACTCTATCATTGTGCTTCCAGTGTGGGTGGTTCATATTTATTAGAGGCTTCATATGTTTGGTGAAAATGGGGAGAAATCGGTGCCAATCAGTAGGTGGCTATCCCCCAGATGATGTGGCCCTAGCAGTGGAGAGGCCAGGACTGGTTATCCACGTCCCTATGGTCTCAGAGACTGAGGCAGGAATTGAGCATGTTCAGTCTGGCTCCTGTGGAACAGGACAGGCTCGGATGGGCCTCACGTGGCTCTCTTGGGTGCGCTGGGGGCTGGGCAGTTGTTAGAATCCACATTCTCTTTCAAAGGATCTGAGGGAAGGATTGGTTTTCTCCTTTTGGGGGCATAAGTCACACCATTGTTTGTTTGTTGTCAGTGTGCCTAGAGGAGGCATTAAGGGCAAGTGTCCACTGGTGGGGATGAGAAACGCAGAGATAGATAATATGTGCCTGGGCTGGGTTTCTGGGGTCAAGTCTGAGGCGCCAAAGGAAGTGGGTATGGGTAAAAGAGGCAAGCTACTACTACTACATTGCTTCAGTCGTGTCCGACTCTGTGCGACCCCGCCCACCAGGCTCCCCCATCCCTGGGATTCTCCAGGTAAGAACACTGGAGTGGGCTGCCGTTTCCTTCTCCTAAAGAGGCAAGAGGGAGGGTCAAAGGGCAGGCGGGGTGAAGCAGCAGAGAGTGCAGGACTGGGGCAGTGGGGAGGGTGTGTCCACGCGGAAGGGCAGGTGCTGAGCTGATGTCAGATGGGGTTGTAACCAGAACCCTGTCTCCATGTCCCACACAGGGCCATCTGGTATAATGAACAAGACCCCTCGGGCCTTCCTGGGACACCCCCACCTCTCCCCTCCCCAGTATCCTCTTGAATCACCCAGATAACAGTACCCAAGGCGTTTTACAAGCTGCTAAAGCCACCTCCAAATGGAAGAAATTAACTGCCTGATGACTATGAGCCCTTAGCCCCCAGGCCTCTTGGTGCCTGAGAACAGATAATGTAAACCCTGTGACCTCACCATCAGCCAACCAGAGAATTATGCATGAGCTGATCATAGGCCCTGAGAGCCCTGCCCTCACCTGGCCTCTGAAATGCTTTCCTGAAACCCAAAGGGAGCTCAGGCATTTGGGCACCAGCTCCTTTGGACGCCTTGCTCGGCGCCAGTAACAAATGCTACACACTTGTTGCCCCACAACCTGGCTAAGTAGGTTGGCTTTACTGCATGTGGTGAGCAGACCCGAGTTTGGTTCCTCGATGCTCCTAGAAGCTCTGTCTGTGGCCTTCCTTCTTGGGAAAATCAGGGGCTGCCCTGTGAGGACACTCCTGTGCCTGGTCAGGGCAGTTCTCTCTCTGCCCAAAGGGGCTTCCTGTGCCCTCTCTCCTGGGGGCAGGGCGGGTACATCGTCCAGTGTCTCCAGCTCAAAAGGCCATTTCTTTATTCCTTCTGCCTAGAGGTAAAGCTCTTCACAGACATGTGTGAAGGAAGAGGTCATTTTCCTTCTTCCTGGAGAAGGAATTCCAGGGTCAGTGGGGCCACTGCCCCTTTCTAAGGGCAGGCGACATGGCCAGTGGCCGAGTGACAGCAGCCTTGGTGCCCGCGCTGAGCCACCCACAGCCTGCTGCCCGCCTGCTGCTCCACCCCTGCTCCTGCCTCCCTGGGGGCATCTCAGCCTTTCTTGCTGTGTCCCCTGTAAGGTCCCTGCTGGCCATTTTCGCTTCTGTGTTTTAATGGTTTGGACTAATTTTCACTTTATATTTGTATTTATTTTAACACAATCGCTTATAATGAGGCTAATGACATTTTGTCTCCATGGTGGCGCATTTTAATTTGGTCTCGGAAATGTCAGAGCGATCAGGCAGTTTGGTGTCTCGGAAACACAATATGTGACGGTGACAATGGGCTCCCCTCCATCACCGCATCTCCTTGTTATCTGCCAGCCCCTGGGCCGCCCAGTCCCATTTGGCCAGGCCTCAGAGCTGGCGTGGATGGAGACAGTGGAAAAACATCAGTGAGACAGAAGAGAGACTCCTCAGAGGGACCTTCCGGAAAGCACGGTGAACACAGTCCAACAGGTCTCAGCACTCTGCAAAGCTGGCTTCACACAGGTGGGCAGTCTTTTCCTGGGGGCATTTTTTGTGTCATCCCTCAGCCCTCCCTCCACCCACAGTTTCTCTCTGAGCCACCCACGGTCACCTTTCTCTCCACTTTCCCATCCTTTCTTTTAAGACAGGGCTGGCTACTGTTTCCTATGACATGACTGTTCTAGGCTTTGCGAGCCTCATGAGGTCTCTATCTCGTATTCTTCCTCCTCTTTTTACAATTTTTGAAAATGTAAAAAACGTTCTTAGCTCGTGAGCCATAGGGGTTGTCAGGCCATCTTAGATGGGAGGTTTGTTTAGGGATGTGTTCAGGCTTATTTGGACTTCCCAGGTGGCTCAGTGGTAAAGATTCTGCCTGTCAATGCAGGAGTCCCAGGAGTCATGGGTTCGATCCCTGGGTTGGGATGATCCCCTGGAGGAGGAAATGGCAACCCACTCCAGTATTCTTGTCTGGAGAATCCCACGGACAGAGGAGCCTGGCAGGTTTGGGGTTGCAAGGAGTCGGACATGACTGAGCATGCGGCACTCACTCAGGGGTATTTGGTTGGAGAGATGAGCCCTGTTCTTTCATCACAGGGGTCACTGGAGTCTTGTCCCATGTCACAACCCCCAGAGGCTGGCTGGGTTGAGGCATGGGGGGTGGATTCTCTGATGGTTAAGGGTCGGCAGGTGTCTGCAGAGGTTGCTGACAGCGGCTTTGTTTTGACGTGGGACTCTGGCTTGGTGGGTGGGTGTCCCTTACACAGCCTGCCGTGTCCCAGGTTTTTCTGGAGCTGGAGTTTTCGCCCTGGGCCTGCGGGTCCTGCTCTGCAAGCCTGCTGCCCAGCCACACCTGCCTGTCCTGGCTGTCGCATGCCTCTGCCCTTGGCATGGCTCCTGAAGATGGGCTAAGGCTGCCTTCTCAGCTCCGAGAGCTCCAGGGCTGGCTCCGTGGACACCAACATCTGAGATGGAACCAGAACAGCACAGGGGAGAGTCTCCGTGTGGCAAAACCTCTTGGGCAGGTCAGGCAAACTCCAGCCTAACCCAGACCGGCCCTGTCCCAGGAGTTGCCTCTCGCTGGCTTCTGTTCAGAAGCCACTTTGTCAGATTCTTTGCCAGCTTTCCATGTGGTAAGGGTACTTTATCTCTATAAAGCAGCAATAAGTGGACAGTATAATATATTTCAGTTTTAATAAGGTGTTGCCAGTTGCACACACTCTGTAGAGCAATTAGTGTCAGAAGCGCTAAGCAATGGTGGGAACGACACACATGTTTACAGATGGGAAGGATTTACAGCTGCGTGTTCAGTCACAGAGGGCGGGGAGGGAGGAGATGCTGGCCAGCTGGGATTAGGCCCCGTCTAATGTCTCTGAAATGCCTCGAAGGTGGGCCCTGGGTGGTGGGTGCCCTGAGGTCCCTGCCTGGGGCTGGGAGGACCTGCCGGGTGCCTGACCTGGGAAAGGACACAGGTTTTGGGCCCTTAGATCTGACTTTCAGAGTTAACTTTGCCATGTGAAGTTGACTCCTCGGCAGATGTATTTCTGTGAAGCTCATTTTCTGCACATTGAGAAATGGGATGAGGAACTCAAGAGAGTTGAGGACATGGAGCCACTCTGCAGTTGCTCCCAGACCAGCTGGGGCCTGACACACTGTCACTCCTGCCCCATCCGTGCTGCTAAGGGTGGGGCATTTTCAGAAACCAAGCCTAGGCTAGATCATCCAACGCAGCCTGGTTTGCCCAGAACTGACCTGATTTTAGAACTGGGATCCCTGCTGCCTGGGGCCTGTCCGTCCTGGCACCCAGGGATGGCCGGTCACCCTGTGTCTAGTCTAGAAGTGAGTCTCCTCTCACCCGGGGTGGGCCCAAGTGTTGGGACAGCTCTGGTGTTAGGAATCCTGGCCACACATTTCAGTGGACACGAAAGCCAGGAGCAAGTGCCCCGACGGAGAATGGCCGAGGGAGCTGGTTCCAGTGGAGTGTCTGAGGGTCTGGACAGAAGGTCGGAAGGCCCGGTTGAGATTCTTAGGGTGACTTCGTCCCTGAGCAGGGTGGTACTATGATTGCTCCTGGTGGCGGGGAGAGGAGGTGTCTTTGTTTCTTTTTTTCTGTTTCCTCTGTGTTGAGGCAGTGTTTGTGGACTCACAGACACCTGTGGAGGCTCCTCCCTGAATTGTGCATGAGACCTTTAGTCCAGCCCACGGGGAGGGGTAGGGGTGTGGCGTGGGGAGGTGGAGACCCTGGGCCAACGCGGCAAGGGAGGCCGGGGGCTTCTCAAGGCCCCAGTGCTTGTCTCAGGTGTTCGAGTGCCCACTGGGCTGTGTTCCGGGGCTTCCCACCAGTTCTCTCTGGACCAGAGATTCTGCTTCTGCTCCACCTGAAGTAAGCACCCTCTTCATTCCTTGGGGGTTTCTGGGATTGGAACAGAGAGCAAGTCTGTCCTCCTGTCCCTGGTCGCAGGGGCAGGTGGGGAAGGGCAGTCTTGTTGATTACTGTTCCCAGAGGAATGTCATCTTTTTCGTAGATAACAAGACCGGCTTTATGAAGGGCAGAAATCTTCTTTAAAACATTAGTTTAAGTCTTTGCTGGGTACCTACTCCATTTAAGTTTTATAGGGGACAGGACGCCAATATAAAAAGGTCATGGAACCAATTAATTTCGACCACAGAAGCATAAACCAGCCCCAGACTTAATTTTGACAGTGTTACTAGGACGGGGTGTGTGTTTGGATTTCCGGGCCACCTGGCACAGGGTGAGAGGGGAGCCCCCCCAGGAAGGTGGGGAGGCTGAAGCCCTGGCCCCAGGCGTGCACACTACCATGATCTCTGGCTGCCTGTGCAGCTAGGTGGGGGTGTCTGGGCCCTTCTGCCTATGGCCCCGCTCCCCTACCTCACGCCAGGGTCTCTCCATAGAACTCGTGGCCCCTGTGACCTGTGGGGAGCGTGGAGTTCAGGGCTGTCTGCCCAGGGCAGCATCCAGTGGGGTCGGGCTGGTGCTCTCCCAGGCCCGAGAGGACTGTCCCAGCTGCAGGTGGCTCTGCCCACACACCTCCCTGGCCCGTCGTGGTTCCGGGGGCCCCTCTGGGTGGCCAGTGTCTGCAGCCTTCTCCTTGCCTGCCAGTCACCTGCCCTCATGCTACCCCACCCCTCTCTTCTCTCCACCTTCCTTCTCAGTTCAGTTAAGTCCCGTCTCTGTCTCTGGGTTTGTTCTCCAAATGGGAAGGTTTCTAGTTTCACACCTCAGTAATTGGTGCTATCTGTTGAAAGTAACTCTGGAACTCCAGCCTGCTGGGGTCAGGAGGAGCGGAATTGAATTAAAGGGAGTAGAAATTGGCTGGAAGCAGGAGGAGGACTTGAGCAGTGTGATTTCTGTCCTCCGGGTGGCCGGCAGCCTCTGGGCCTTCTGAGCTGGCCGGCAGGCGGGTGCCTGGTTTTGTCTCCTCCCCTGATGGGAGCCCGGAGTGGGAGGAGGTGGTGGGAGGAGAGAGGCTCCCCCAGCCCAGGTTGGGGCACCCAGGACCCAGGCAGCACGCACCCAGAGGAAGCATCCTGTCAGTGAAATGACCCTGGAGAAGTTAAATCTGCAAACACCTGTGTTTTAGCAGCATTGTGGCTGGGAGGGAAACTGGCAGGACTCTCCTGGGCTCAGTGCCACCCACCCGATTCATGCCAGAGTAGGGCATAGTCCGGCCACCTGGGACTTGATGGCGAGGCGGGTGTGGCCCCTGGTTGATGCTCACAGAGCCTGTTTCTGTTGCCCACTTAAGAAGGAGCAGTGGTTTCTGCTATTTCTCCTTTGATGTTATTCGTTGAATTGATCCTTAGATTTAAACATTTCTGCTGGTGTTGTTGGTCATCTATTTCTGATCTGCATGATTTTTCAGTTATTGGAAATGTCTCTTCTACTCCAGGCAGCAGGTGAGCAGCTGTATTCAAGGCTCTGAGATATCTCTTCTCACCCCAATCCATCAGTGGGACTGCCTCCAAGTCAGGGATGAACTCTGGGCGTGAGTCTTAAAGAATCTAAGAACACACTTCCCATGGGGCCCAGGAAAGGTCAAAACAGTGAACTTCCTCTGGAGCCAAAGAGTTCCTGCTTCCATCCCTGCACTCAGAAGGGAGGGAGGGGACGGTTATTACAGTGGACACACACGTGTGTTTGGATCAGGACTGTGTTACATGCTGATGGGCGGAAAATATGGAAAGCTATAGAAATCGTGTTGCTCCGTTGTCTGGGATGCTGATGGAGATGTCATAGAAGAGAATTTTGTACCCTCCGCATGTGGGGCTTTCATGAAATTGGACACACGCCCACCCCGGAGTCAGGCTCCAAACCCACTCCCCACTCTCTACCACAGGGATGCCAGCTCCTTGCTTTTAAAACTACTGCCTTTTTCTTAGAGGGTTAATTTCTAACACTTCACCTCTGCATTTCTTCATGGGACCCTCTCTGGTTACTTTCGTGACCCTTCATATTAAGGGTGCTCGAGTGTTGTCCTCTGTGTGCCTGGCGTCTGAGATCTGCTCCCCCTTGTCCCAGAGTGACTGTTAGGGCTTCATCAGCTGTGTAGGTAGGCAGGGAGGCCTGGGTGACATTGTCTCAGGTCCCGGGACCCAGATCCACAGGGCAGGCTGCTGCAAAGGGGCCTGTGCCCAGTTGTGTGTTCTTGGTGTGGCTCTGGTCCTGACTCTGATGCTTTTGGTCTGTGTGCATTTTGCTGGTCGGTCTGGCAGTCTGTGTCCTTTTCTGTCTTTCTGTGGCTGACCCTGGGGGCTGATCGGGTTGCTCGGAAGAGCCCTGAGTCCCCCCAACTCTGGATTGGGCCCTCCTGAGCTCCAGGGCCACTCAGACCTTTGGAATGAAGAGGCCGACTTACCCCCCGCCCCTCTCCACCCCCATGCAGAGGTGCAGCCCTGGCCCCAGGCCTGGACTCTGCGCAAGTGTAGCCAGAGTTCTCTTTTAAATGGACAAAGGCGGGGGCCAGAGCCCGGAGGCCCTCTGACCTCACAGACTGATCTGTGGAGATGACAGGCCACGCGCGGCCGTCCCTGGATGCACTTGCGATGGGGAGGTGCTGGTTAATTTCTCAGGACTCAGAGGTGACCCGGGTTTAATAAAGAGGATTAATGGATTTGAGCTCCAGGTCCTGGCTGTTCCAGGCAGATAGCTGCTTCCTTGTGAGGCAGCGAGAGGCCCTCGTCTGTGTCTTCTCCTTTGGGAAAGGCTCCTGGGCTGCTTTAAAGGGGCCTCCTCTCCTTCCTTCCTGCTAACCCACTGAGGTGGCCACATTCCTTGCAACCCCTCATGACCAAGGGCCTCCTGGTGACAAGAACAGTGGCTAAAGGACACTTTTATCCTGCTGGTGGCAGATAGCATCTTTCTGAAAAGCATTTGGCCACAAGGAATCAAAATTTTAAAGGAATCAAAACCTTTAAAAATATGCTGTATACCCTCTCCCACAGAGAGTCAACAGTGATGACTTTCTTATAGGATTTATTGTTGAGTCACTCAGTCGTGTCTGACTCTTTGCGACCCCATGGACTGCAGCACGCCAGCCTCTCTGTCCTTCACCATCTCCTGGGACTTGCTCAGACTCATGTCCATTGAGTCGGTGATGCCATCTAACCATCTCGACTTGTAGGATAATTTTAAAGATCTTATAGGAGAGTTCAGTTCAGTTCAGTCCTGCAGTCATGTCTGACTCCTTGCAACCCCATGAACCACAGTACACCAGGTCTCCCTGTCCATCGCCAACTCCCAGAGTCCACCCAAACCCATGTCCACTGTATCGATGATGCCATCCAGCCATCTCATCCTCTGTTGTCCCCTTCTCCTCCTGCCCTCAATCTTTCCCAGCATTAGGATCTTTTCAAATGAGTCAGCTCTTTGCATCAGGTGGCCCAACTACTGGAGTTTCAGGTTCAGCATCAGTCCTTCCAATGAACACACAGGACTGGTTTCCTTTGAGATGGACTGGTTGGATCTCCTTGCAGTCCGAGGGACTCTCAAGAGTCTTCTCCAACACCACAGTTCAAAAGCATCTATTATTCTGCGCTCAGCTTTCTTTATAGTCCAGCTCTCACATCCATACATGACCACTGGAAAAACCATAGCCTTGACTAGATGGACCTTTGTTGGCAAAGTAATGTCTCTGCTTTTGAATATGCTATCTAGGTTGGTCATAACTTTCCTTCCAAGGAGCAAGCATCTTTTAATTTCATGGCTGCAATCACCATCTGCAGTGATTTTGGAGCCCAGAAAAATAAAGTCAGCCACTGTGTCCACTGTTTCCCCATCTATTTGCCATTAAGTGATGGGACCAGATGCCATGATCGTCATTTTCTGAACGTTGAGATTTAAGCCAACTTTTTCACTCTCCTCTTTCACTTTCA
>SJYX01000083.1:116581-133981 GCA_006410675.1 Oreotragus oreotragus
GCCAGAGACGCAGGTTCAATCCCTGGGTCAGGAAGATCCCCTGGAGAAGGAAATGGCAACTCACTCCAGTATTCATGCTGGAGAATTCCACGGACAGAGGAGCCTGGTAGGCCACAGTCCATGCAATTGCAAAGAACTGGACACAACTGAATGGCTGAGCACACACACACACACACCCACACGGATGGTACAGGAATCATCAGACTGAGGTTGAAGCTAAGATCGTGACAGACTTGCAAAAGGAAAATGGGCTTAAATAAAGAACAAAAGAAGCCACACTACCCTTCTGTGTTTTTCCCAGATGTGTATAAGAGACAGGTGTATAGAGGAGGTGTGATCATCAGGAGCTGTGCGGGTGATGCAGATTTTAATCCAGAGGATGGTAAAGAGTCCATCCTCAGAAAAAGATAACATGAGACAGTGGTCATTCCCAGCTTGTTAACGCATGTGGCTTACTTGCTTCTTTAACTTGCTCTGGTCCAGACTCGGGCTGACATAGGGGGCGCCCATGCAGAACGTTCTCATGTTTGGGGCAGGGGGCACCCACGCAGAACGTTCTCATGTTTGGGGCAGTGAGCAGACCAGCACTGGTGCCCAGAGAGGACTGCATTTGCTTTGGTGGCCCTGTAGGGTCACTGTGCTTGGGAGTCACCTGGGCTGTACTTGTGGACAGTGGGACACCTGGGCCAGGGATCCAGTTTCTGGGCCCAGTGGGTCTGGGGTGGGGACAGACATGGGCACCTGTTTCACCCACCCCCACCCAGTTCAGAGCCAGGTAGTCCTAGCCTCCCCCCACTTCAGGGAGACTGAATGGGCCAAGAGCTGCCCTGAGTGCTAAATAAGTTATAGTATTTAATCCTTACTTATTTAATCATACTTTAAACTGAGCACCGTTTTTATCTTTATTTTACAGATTAAAAAAAAAAAAAGCAACAATACAGCTCTGAGCCTTAGGCAGATGAAGTGGTTTGCCCAAGATAACAGTGGCAGGCTGTGAGGGCCTGGGATCAGGGCAGCAGGAGGGGCTTTTCCACTTGGCTCAACCTGCAGGTGCTGCAGCCCCAGGGTGGGGTGGGGATTATTAGATAGCAGGGAGCAGAGCGAAATGAAAAATGGATGCGGCTTCCGCTCTCGAGGAACTCAGAGTGTAATATCAGGGCCGAGGCAGAAGCGAATGTTAAATGAGGAAACATGTAATTGAAATGTCAGAATAGTGTATCAAATGGAAACGCTGGGCAGAAATTATTTGTTTAGTTTGTCTCCGGCTTGGGTTAGTCTCGATGGCCTTTGAAGGTGGTTGATCCTGTGCCCAATTATAGGTCTGTCGTTTGTCTTCTATCACTTCTGGGAGGAAGGTGGCCTGGAAGAAATCAGTCCACTTATGGTCTGCAGCGATCCCCTTAAGCATCGCAGGTGGGGTGCCTGGGCTGGGTCGCTGGGGTGGCTGTGGGCTCCGCCCCCACGTGGCATCGCCGGCCACGCCAGGGTGTGCGCTCCGAGAACATGGACACATTGTTCTCCCAGATTCAGGCTGCGGGACCCTGGGCCAGACTGCTGTGGCCTCTCCTGCAGTCAACTTCTTCCACACTAGCATAGACCCCAACTTGTGTATGAAGGAAAAAAGGGGTGGGATGAGCTGGAGGGACGAGCAGGGGAGAAGTGGAGTCAGACCTGATGGTGAATTTGGGGAGAGGCAGGGAGGCCAGGTCAGAGGCTGTGTCCTCCACTTCCTGCACTCTCATGGCCCTGGCTGCTCTTGGGGTGTATTGTGGATTCTGCCCTTCTACCCTGATCCACCCCATCCTGAGCGGATTTGCCCCTTCTCCAATAAAGGCAAACCAACATTAAATCTATAATTATCACTACTAATTCCACTTAATTAGTCACAAGCCAGCAGCCAAATTGGCTTTCTCATAATTATCTGATAAGCAGTAAGCACATCTCATAGATTATAATTAACACTACTTAATTAAAATCTAATATACATACACCCTTTCCTCAAAATACATCTAATTGGCTTCATAACAGCAGCAGATAAACCTCTTGTTTGGTTGTCCCTCGTAAAGCTTTCTTTTCTTTCAGTCCCTGGGGAGAGTGGAGGGGCGTTATAGATACTTCCACTGATTTATTCTTTCAGCAGGTGATAGATTTTTCTCCCAGGGACACTGACGGAAATCGAGGATCTTTCCTCTCCGGAAATGTCTCACCAAATTCAGAGACACTTGGCACGTGGTGACCACATATCCGAGCCCCGCTGCTTGCCAGGGAGATCCCAGCTTGCAGCCTAGACTTCTTTAGGCCTGTCCTGCTGTCAACAGTGTCAGAAGTTCCTGTCCACCTCTAAACGAGGGGAAAATATCCCATCAAACTTCTAGTGAAATGTTTGGAAATGAATGGAAGTCAAAGCCATGCTGAAGTTCGGAGTGGTGTGGTGTGTGTTTCTCTGGCTGGCCTGACACCCCTGGGTCGGGTGTCTAATCCTGTGGGGGCTGGCCAGGAAGCAGAGCCATTACATCTTGAAAGTGAAGACACTGTTCTCAGTACTTCCCGCACGTCCTCAGCAGCTCAGAGAGCAGGGTGAGTAGAGGAGGCTGTCTCTTGTGTCCTTCCTGTTGTGGTTTCGTCACTAAGTCCCGTCTGACTCTCAGCACACCAGGCCTCCCTGTCTTTCACCATCTCCTGGAGCTTGCTCAAACTCATGTCCATCGAGTTGTTGATGCCATCCACCCATCTCACCCTCTGTCATCCACTTCTCCTCCTGCCTTCAATCTTTCCCTGCATCAGGGTCTTTTCCAACAAGTCAACTCTTCACATCAGGTGGCCAAAGTACTGGAGCTTCAGCTTCAACATCAGTCCTTCCAGTGAATATTCAGGACTGATTTCCTTTAGGATTGACTGGTTTGATCTCCTTGCAGTCCAAGGGACTCTCAAGAGTCTTCTCCAACACCACAATTCAAAAGATTCAATTCTTTGGTGCACAGCCTTCTTTATGGTCCAGCTCTCACATCTGTTCATGACTACTGGAAAAACCATAGCACTGAGCTGGAGCTCATGGCAGAGTCACGACCACCCTCCCTGTGGTGGAGGCAGGAGAGGGGTGGGAGCTGGGGAGGGGGCTGGGAGAGAGGACAGGGTTTGGCACACCTGCGCACCTGGGTTGAGGCCGAGGCAGCTGATGAGCCACCGTGTCAGCCGAGCAGAAGCAGAGGGAGGCTGATGCTGCCAACACCTCTGGAGGGCCGGCTCGGTAGAATCCAGAGGTTTCTGTCCATTGTTTCCTATCCATCTCGCTTCCCTTAGTGCCTCGTCTGATGCCAACAAATAGAAGGAGATGAATAAATGGTTTCTGAACTCAGCCCTTGTTTGGGTGATTTAATGCTCACATTTCAGGTGACCTAGGAGAGTCAGCCGAGGTACGGTGACTCCTTCAGGATGCTTGTGCTGCCATGAATCACGCTGTGCATACCTGCCCGTCCTGTGCAGCCACACTTCCTGAGGGTAACCCCTGGGCTCAGTTTACTCCCCATAAATGCCCTCCTCCCCTGGGGGATCTAGCAGGTGGTGAGTGCCCAGTACATCCCCGTTAATGGCTGGATAGATCAATGTCCTGTGACTTCTTTCCTACTGAAAAAAAGGCAGACCCACTGCCAGTTGTTAAAATCCATGCTCTCANAAGCGACTTAGCAGCAGCAGTAGCAGCAGCAAAGGGCCCCCAAAAGCCCACAGTCCCTGTCCTTCATCTGTTAGTTATAAGTGGAGCCGTAGAACCCCTGCGGCTGGAGCTGGGACAGAAGAAAAGTTTTACTGTTTACGTTTTCTCTTTTTAATATTTGGCACAAAAAGTATTTAAATCCATAGTTGTCATTCAGATGTCAGCATTCAGAGCACTTATAGATGCTTAGTGCTTGCTTATATTTCCTCTCCTCTGGTTTAAACCACCACCAAGATGGTGGATGTGCCAGCTCCAGTCGGGTATTCCCCCTGGAGCCAGCCAGCTCCCTCTCGCTCTGGTCTTTGATTCTAGTTCCTGCCTCTGGGACATCCCTATTGCCTTCTGGACCTATCTCAAACTCACATCTCCCACTCTTCTCTCTTCTCTTCTTTATCCCATGTCTCTTTGTAACCAGGTGTGTCCTGTGAAGTCAGTGTGCTGAGTTGTTAGGTAAATGGAAATATTGTGACAAGGCCTACATAAACCACATTATTTTCATGGCTGGGTGGGGTTCAGCAATAAGATTGAGAACTGGACTATCCGGAATTCCTGGGGTGAACCATGGGGCAAGTGAGGCTGGTTGAGGATAGTTGGCCATCATCTATAAGGATGGGAAGGACATTGATTATGGCCTTGCCATGCAAAAGTGCCGTACATTTAGGAACCCCGTTGTTGAAGGTAACTATCTCTAGAAAAACAATTTTTAAAGACGTGATAGCATGAACCATTACTAGAGGGGACTGTATTGTTATGAGCACTGGGTTGGTGCTGCCAGGGTTTAGGAATTAGAGGCTGATATTCAAAGTATCTGACAACTGGTAATGGCATGTGGACCTGCTGCTGCTGCTGCTGCTAAGTCACTTCAGTCGTGTCCGACCTGAAGAAGTGCCAAGCAAAATGCAGACGGTACCTACTGAGAGCATTCCTGAGAAAAGAGTCTAAAATGGGCTGGCTTACTCACCCGCTGTACGGCTCCCCTGCCATGATGACAGCAATGAACCAACTACCTGGTGGAGAAGTGATCCGAAAGGCTTTAAATCGGGTGACCCTCACTTTCCTCAACAGATGGTTTGGTGTTTTCTATTTGGCAACTGTGGTCTATAATGTGGGAGTTAAGAGATAATACAGTTTAGGCCAATCACCAGTTTTTATGTCACTCTGAAATAAACAGTAGGGGTAGTTAGGGAAATAGCAATTTTAAATTGCCCAGGTGATAAATATGCAACTTCACACACACACACACACACACACACACAATACTGAATACAAATAGTTTCCACTTCTTAAGTATTCCCAGCCTTGTGCTGAGTATTTTGTATGTTTAATTTCATTTAATCTTCACAAGCAGCCTATGAGGGAGGATCTATGAGTCCCATTCTACAGATGAGAAATTAAGAAGTGGAAAAGTTAAATAGCTTCCTCAAGGTCACAGACCAGATAGTCACACCTAGGTTTTCAGAATTCTGAAACCTATAATCAGAATGACTCTGCCATTACTGTCATTATGGATAACAATGACTGCTAATAGTTAATGTTATTGAAGGTAAGACTAGTAATTCTTTTTCAAATTTTAGTTATCTTATCACTTGAGTTTGTAGCCCTTCAAAGAATATTGCATGATAGTAAGCAAATGCAAGTTCCCCTGAAGATAAGCCATGATCGTGAAAGTGCAAATTCCTACACTTACTTACAGATTCCTTCTCTATCCTTGCCCCAGCCCTTCCAATAGCTGTGTAGGCCTCTGTCTCCCTAGATTAAATTCTTTTCCAACCTGAAATACCTAAGTAGTTTCTGTTTACCTGACAGACCCTGAGAATATACGTCCCACCAGCCATCACCTACCTGTTCATAACCATTAATAGGTAAAGAAATGTTACTAATAAAGCAACGATAAATACATATTGATTACCTACTATGTTCATCATTGTTTTTTGATGTTGGGACAGCATTAATAAGAAGTAGTTACTTCCCTTGAAGAATTTATGCTCTTATATTGGTAAATATTCATTGAATAAATGAATACAAACAATAAGAAAAATAAACACAAACAATAGTATAGATAGAATAGAATGGGTTTGAACTAGAGGGTAAGGTACACTTAGGTTCTGCAGTCCACTTACTATTTAACTGTTAACTGTCAGTGCAGAGCCTCTTAGGACATTTTCCTCATTTTAGTTTCACCCCATAGAAGCAATATGGGTTTGGGATTTGAATAGAGCAGCCAATCCTTTTTTTAAACTTTAAATAATTTTCATTTTATATTAGAGTATTGTTGATTAACAATGTTGTTAGTTTCAGCATACAGTAAAGTGATTCAATGTTACTTATGAATGTATCTATTTTTTTCAAATCATTTTCCCATTTAGGTTATTACAGAACATTGAGCTGTGTTCCCTGCACTATACAGTAAGCCGTTATTGGTTATCTATTTTAGATATAGCAGTGTGAACATGTCAATCCCAAACTCCGAATCTATCCCTTCCTGCCCACTCTTTCCTGCTGGTAACCATAAGTTCATTCTCTTGAGTTTCTGAGTCTGTTTCTGTTTTGTTGTTGCTCAGTTACCCAGTCATGTCTGACTCCACAACCCCATGGACTGCAGCACCCCAGGCCTCCCTGTCCCTCACTCTCCCCTGGAGTTTGCCAAGTTCATGTCCACTGACTCGATGATGCCTAACTATCTCATCCTCTGTTGCCCTCTTCTCCTTCTGCCTTCAGTTTTTCCCAGCATCAGGGTTGTTTCCAGTGAGTCAGCTGTTTGCATCAGGTGGCCAAAGTATTGGAGCTTCAGTCTGAGCATCAATCCTTCCAGTGGAAAATATTACCCTAGTTCAATAGCCTTCAAGAATTGGTTGCTCTTGGGAACTCTCTTAAACTATTGGTGGGAACATAAATTGGTGCAGCCAGTAGGGGAGAACAGTATGAAATTTCCTTAAAAAAACTAAAAATAGAGCTACCATATAA
This sequence comes from Oreotragus oreotragus, assembly GCA_006410675.1. Lineage (NCBI taxonomy): Eukaryota > Metazoa > Chordata > Mammalia > Artiodactyla > Bovidae > Oreotragus > Oreotragus oreotragus. Next base: position 123,258 of record SJYX01000083.1, read on the forward strand.
TCATGTAGTCTCAATCCTAGGCATATATTTGGAGAAAACATGGTTCAAAGGGACACAAGAATCGCAATATTCATTGTAGTGCTGCTTACAAGAGCCAAGACACAGAAGCAACCTAAAGGTTCATCAATCAGTTCAGTTCAGTCGCTCAGTCGTGTCCAACTCTTTATGACCCGAGAGACCACAGCACACCAGGCCTCCCTGTCCATCACCAACTCCTGGAGTCTACTCAAGTGCATGTCCACTGAGTCGGTGATGCCATCCAACCATCTCATCCTCTGTCGTCCCCTTCTCCTCCTGCCTTCAATCTTTCCCAGGGTCAGGGTCTTTTCAAATGAGTCAGTTCTTCATTTCAGGTGGCTAAAGTATTGGAGTTTCAGCTTGAGCACATAAAAAGGATATTCTTCTTTAAAATACTTATTTATTTGCTGTAACTCATGTGATCTTTTTGTTGCCTAGCAGGGGCTTCTCTCTAGCTGCGGCGCTCAAGGCCCCAGAGCACGCAGGCTCAGTAGTTGCAGAGTGTGGTCTTAGTTGCCACACAGCGTGTGCGATCTTAGTTCCCCAACCAGGGATTGAACTCGTGTTGTCTGCATTGGAAGGTGGATTTTTAACCACTGGGCCACCAGGGAAGTCCCTAAGCACTAAGTTTTGAGGTTCTTTGTTAAGGTACACAGTAGCCAATAACTAATACAGGGCCCAAAAATTCACCCACAAAATGCGTTAAACCCCTTGCCTTCTCTTCTCTAGCGGTCCAGACTCCTGGGGGTCTCTTACCCTCTACCTTAACAGAAACTTCTCGCTGTCTTTCTCTGTTCAATCAAGCTATACCTACATCCCATTTCTCCTCATCACAGCCACCCCCATATAACACGGTCCTGACATGTCCTGTCTCCTACAGAGAACAGTCCCTCAGGAGTAATCTTCCTCCTATTCTCATTGCTTTTCTCCTAAAAGAAATCTGTCTCTGCCATGTTTATCTTTTCTATCCTGAGATGAGGAAATGGAGACGGATGCTGAGTGGGCAGAAGAGAAGGGATGGCTGTCAATAAGTTTATCCCATCACATAGTGCATTGGGCTATGAATTAAATAAGGTGACATGTGACAATGCCCAGTTAAGTTCAGTCGCTCAGTCGTGTCCAACTCTTTGCAACCCCATGGACCGCAGCACGCCAGGCCTCCCTGTCCATCACCAACTCCCGGAGTTTACCCAAACTCATGTCCATTGGGTCAGTGATGCCATCCAACCGTCTCATCCTCTGTCATCCCCTTCTCCTCTTGTCCTCAATCTTTCCCAGCATCAGGGTCTTTTCAAATGAGTCAGCTGTCCACATCAGGTGGCCAAAGTATTGGAGTTTCAGCTTCAACATCAGTCCTTCCAATGAACACCCAGAACTGATCTCTTTTAGGATGGACTGGTTGGATCTCCTTGCAGTCCAAGGGACTCTCAAGAGACTTCTCCAACACCACAGTTCAAAAGCATCAATTCTTTGGTGCTCAGCTTTCTTTATAGTCCAAATCTCACATCCATACATGACCACTGGAAAAACCATAGCTTTGACTAGATGGACCTTTGGTGACAAAGTGATGTCTCTGCTTTTTAATATGCTGTCTAGGTTGGTCATAACTGTCCTTCCAAGGAGTAAGCGTCTTTTAATTTCATGGCTGCAGTCACCATCTGCAGTGATTTTGGAGCCCCAAAAAATAAAGCCCAGTTCAATGGATGACAATGACAAGAGACCACCCAGTCTATTTTAGTTCCCTCTTTTCTCTTCAAGCCACACACTTTGTGTTCACCTCAGTCCTTCATCTGTTTGCATTAGCGTTTTCTGTTTCCTCTGATAGGAATGCCCTGTCTCTTCTTGACTCTTTGGTGACCTCTATGAAATCAACTCAAATTGCAACTGGTCTGGAGACCCTGCTGTGCCCTTCCCAGGCCAACCACACTGCCCACTTTCTTCCTCTCTGTGCCCATCTCTCTCTTACTAACATTTATCTGTTGCTCTAACTATTGATCTCGTTTGTCATTCCCTGCCCTGAAGGGCCTCAAGAATGGGGAATATGTTTTCATGTTCGTAGCCTTTGACACAGAATTTGCTGTAGGAGAGAGAAGGAAAGAAGGCGAGAAAGAAAGAGAAGGAAAAGAAGGGTAGGAGATAGCAAACATTGACTGGTTGCTTCTGAGCATCCATTTCCCACTTCTCGGATGTCCTTTGAGGGAACTGCCTTGCCCTTGCTCAACCCCAGTGTCAGGATGTGGTTGACCCCACCTCAAAGAGTAGGCCTCATTGACCCAAAGAAATCCCAATATTCCAATTTCCTGGCTACAAATGGGTTCAGAGATGAGTATATAACTGAGTCATAGACATTTTCTGAGTCTTTAGAGACAAACTTCTTTCTGTAAGAGGTACTTTTCTCTTCCTGATTGATGTGAACAAAGAATAAGGAGTGAATGAATAAGGAAGCGTGTAGCCCTGGGGGCTGCTGGCACCCTCATGTACTTCAAAGAGAAAATCTATCTGAAAGTGAAACAAACATTTAGGAGACAGAGGCCAGAAATGGAGAGAGGGGAAAAAAAACAAAAACAAAAACAAAACTACACGCTAATCGCGTTGTCTGCACCCTGAATCAAGCCACGGCTAAAAGTGTAACCCCAGGTTTTCAGATAAGAAAATACTTTCTTTGTTCTTGAAGCCAATTTTAATTATAATCCTGGCAACATAAAGAATCCTACTTGCTACAAGAAGAAAAGAAAGGAAGTTAAATTTTCCCATCTAAAATGTTTAAGATAAATACAATTTATTATTCAAAGGAATATGCTTCATTTGCCTGGAAAATTCATTTGTCTTGAGTTTTTCATTCCCCAGTGACGTCAGCTGAGAAAGATATTGCCATACCTCTCTGCCCTACTAGACTACAAGCTCGTTAAAGGCAGAAACTACTTCTTTATTCATTTGACAAATATGGAGCATCTTCCAAAAGTCAGGTGCTGCACTAACATATGAAGAAGATAAGGCCCTAGTCAGGTGGAGGAGACAGCCACGTCTGTTTATCCCCTGTGGTGTGCAGCTCAGAGCCCCACACATCAACGGTGAGCAATAAAAGTCAATGAGCTATTTCATGACTTCTTACGTGCAGCTGCAGAGCAGCTGAGAATCGGTTACAAGGAGTTAGAAGAGAATAGGAAATGGGAGAGTGGAAAGAATGCTAATTTGGTCCAGGTTGAAGAAATTGTAAAGGGAGTCATAAAAGAGAATGTTACTTGAGAGACCAGGTCAGTTAGAAAAGACTTGAATTCAGGAGCTGGCTCAAAGTAAAGCTGATCAGTTACAGACTGGCTAGGAGACCAGAAGGACCCTAGAAAGTCCAGCGTGTTCTGTAGGCTCAAGGTGAAGGAGTATGAGCAACCAGGTCAGGGAGGAAGAGAAGAGCTATTAACCCCTGACCACCCTGATGAACCAAATCAGGTGAAGTAAAAAAAAGACTCTGTGCTTTCTCCTCCCACCTCTCCTTGAAGGACCCTTCCCTGGGCACCCTATAGAGCCCTGCCTAAAGCCTTCTGTAGCCCAGCCCTGCCTACAGAATAAACTCCTTCCTGCTTGCCCACATCAGTCTCTCCCAGTTTCTAGGCTCATCTCTTAATTTTATTCCATGCAGAACCTGGACAATCCTATTACTATACTTTGCTAACATTTTAATCTCTCCTGCTTTATTCTATACATTATATCCATCTTTGTGGCCCCAGCACCTAGCTCCTATATTGGTATCTAAGCTCTTGCTAAGTGACTGGTGAGGCATCGTGATCAGAGGGCCAAAGGTTAGGCAAGCGGACCCAGCTTTGATGCCTGGTTCCTGCACTAACTTACTGTGGAGTCTGCATCAAGATATCTGATTTCCCAGCACTTGAATTTCTTATCTCTATATGGGGATCTTAGTGGTAGGCACCTCTGATTGTTATGAAAGTTACGTGAAATAACACATGTAAACCAAAGAAACCAGTGCCTGGCACAAAAGGCTTAATTTAAAGCTAGGTATTTTCACTGTCTGAACTTGGGAAGTTCAAGGTTAAGCTCTGACAACTTTTAAAATCCCAACCCAACTTTAAGAGTCAGATCCAATAAAATCAATTGTCAGAGCAGCTAACTCTATGCATTTGTGTGTAGGGCACCCTGTGTTTCACCAGGCATGCTTTGTCCTTTCCCAAGGTCCCCAGCCTAGCCCCAGCACACAAAGAGCAGACTTTTAATAAATGTCCTCAGAACAGGATGTAGGAAGCTGCGGCCTTTTCTTGGCCTGAGTGGACCCCAGGTATTAGTGTCCTAGGGTGAGTGCAATAAATTATTGCAAACTAGGTGGCTCAAAGCAACAGAAATTACTTTCACAGTTCTGGAGGCCAGAAGTCTGAAATCAAGGTGTCCACACGACCACCATTGATGGTGGTCACCATTCTCTCCACCTCTTCACCTCTTCCACCTACTGGGGGTTCCAGATGTTTTTCGGCTTACAGCAGCAATGCTCCAGTCTCTGCCTCCATCTTCACGTGACCACCACCTCCAAGTGTCTGCATATTCCTCTGGTCTGTTGCCTATAAAACACTTGTCATTGGATTTAGGGTCCACCAGGAGTTGGTGATGGACAGGGAGGCGTGGCGTGCTGTGATTCATGGGGTCACAAAGAATCGGACACGACTGAGTGACCGAACTGAACTGGGGAATCCAGGGTGATGTCTTTTCAAAACAAGTCTTAATTATGGTTATAAAGACCCCTTTCCAAATAAGGATGTATTCACAGGTCCCAGGTAGACATATATGTTGGGAGGTGTATTTGTTGGATGGGTTGCCATTTCACCCACCACGCCAGGCATGACCTCAGAGCAGGTCACCTTTGCTCTTTCAGGAGCCACTGGGGCTTGCTGGCCTAGCAGAAGGAAGGGAGGAGGCACTCCTTGCCACAGGGAAGTGCACAGCAAGGCCATCCCTCCCTGCCTGACTTTGGCTCCTGGGCTGAGGGGAAGGAAGCTGCTATGAACCCAAACCTAGATCCCTGAGTATCACAGAGTGTGGAGGCTGGAAGTGAGAGCCTGATGGAGGTTAGCACAGCAGGAGGGTGCAGTGAGTGTTCTCACCAGGAAAGCTCAAGCTGGCACCGGGTGGACCTGAGGCTGGAGGACTTTGGACCCAGCCTCCCAGCAGGAGGTCCTGATTTGAGAAGTGTTGCAAGTGTGATATCAGAGCGTATATAGAGAGAGCCAAAGGAAGGGGTGCTTCTGGTATTTGTCAAGGGTCCCAGTGGCAAAGATGTCACCAGGGCGAGCGAGGATCTGGGTGATAATGCACTACCAGGCAGCAAGGTGAGGGTGAGAAGCATGAGCAACTAAGGCCTCACGGGATTCTCTTGTTTCTTGTCTCTGCTGGACATTTGGAAGCAGTTGGTCTGGGGACATTCTGAACTCACTGGGCAATGGACTGAGAATCAGGTGGGAGAGCATAGTTAGGAAGGACCCATGTGGGAAACAACAGACTCCTGCAAATAAGGGCAGAGAATTTAGTCTGGAAAAAACTTACCCTCTAACCTAATCATAAAATGCTGGCATTTGATGGAAAACTTACTCTTGAGTACTTTTCTAAACATATAACATGAATCCTTGTAGTCTTCAGTCATCATCTTATGGGGTAATAATATTCCCATTTTATAGATGAGGAAAATGAGACAAGAGAGACCAAGTAACGCCCAAGGTCTCACAGCTAGTTGGTAAGCATTTGACTAGATTTAAAGCCAGGGAGTCTGGCCCTAGTCCAGGCTTGTCCCACTACAGACTAGTTGCCAATCATGCTGGTTATGAATAAGGGAATCTTATGGAATCTTCCCTATAGAGTAGGCAAGGCAGGAATTATTGTTCACTTTGCAGATTGATGCTCAGAGGAACTCAATGACTTAGCTAATTTCAACCAGCTAGACAGTAAGAGAGCCACTGTTTGAACCTGGATCATCTGGGCCCAGTTCAGTGTCATTTCCGTTTCTCCATGCTGCCTTCTTCAGTTGTGGGGCATGCCCAAGAAAAAGAAAGCAGGAACTTTGGGTTGGAAGCAATGCTGTGTTTAGTGATGAAACCTGTGCATCCTCTGAGGGGCATGTACAGTTATTGATTCAGTTAAACCAATATACTGTATACAGCCACCCCTTCTGTCACCAGGAATGTGGATGGATGGGGAGCTTCATCTTTGGTGATGGTCGCTAGACTCCCTACCCTACCCCAACACAAAACCAGCACCCTCTACACAGCCTACAAATGCTCAGACCCAGCTAAGGCCTTATCACCAATTGAGAATGATGCCTGGATCAGTGAGAAAACCCAGGTTGCCAGATTCCAGCTGCAGCACTGATCTAACAAGTTATGTAAACTTTCTGGGCCTCAATTTCCTTTCCTGTAAGATGTGAAAGCTGGACTGAACCACTTTCAAGATGCCACCATATGCTTACTCTCTAGGAGTCTGTAACCTCCTAAATTAGAGTCTACACCTTAATCTGTGATGGAAACTGACCTCTTACAATAATAAAGCTTGTGTGGTTCTGATGTATTATCTCATGTACCTTCACAGTCACACTGGGAGATAAGCGTGAATCTCCCCACTTTGTGGGGCCATGGGGAAGGGGGACTGAGACTTGGAGACTTATGTCCTGGGCCTGTCACCCCACAGCTAGTAAGATCTGTACTCAGGCTTAATCTATGCCGGGCTTCCCTGTTAACTCAGCTGGTAAAGAATTTGCCTGCGATGCAGGAGACACGGGTTCAATACCTGGGTTGGGAAGATCCCCTGCAGAAGGAATAGGCTACCCACTCCAGTATTCTTCATCTTCCCTGGTGGCTCAGATAGTAAAGAATCTACCTGCAATGCATGAGACCTGGGTTCGATACCTGGGTTGGAAAGATCCCCTGGAAGAGGGCATGCAACCCACTCCAGTATTCTTGCCTGGAAAATCCCCGTGGACAGAGGAGTCTGGCGGGCTACAGTCCATGGGGTCACAAAAAGTCAGACACAACAGAGCAACTAAGCATAGCACAGCACACTGACCGATGCCATCGCCCTTGCCCTGGCTCAGAAAGATGCCATCCTGCCTGCACCCCATCCCCATATTGCCCTGTGTGGTCTGGGTCTACACATAGCTGTCTGGGCCCGTGAGGACACTGCCCATCTTGTCAGGCTCAGCTGGCTTCTTGCTGAGCTAGGAAAATGAGGCAGGTGTGTGGGCATTGTCAGGATCACAGTGCCTCAGGTTGCTGGGAGAGAATTCACTGAAACGGAGGTGAAAGCCTCCTTTCCTGACTTCTGCTGGGCTAGGGCCCCACACCAGACCCAACCTGATGGTTTCCTGGCTGCCAAGTCCTTGGCAGCTGCCAGTTTCAGGAGGTTACCAACCACTGGGTTTTTGAGGTTTGCTCAGCTTTCAAGTCTGGCCACATGCAATCCCTTGCCAGGCCTCAGGCCAGCCCTGGCAAATGCCTTTGCAGCTGCTTCCAAAATAAAACAACTCTTTGATGAGCAACATCCTAATGTAACAGGGCCCCAGGGGTGGGAGGATCCGGACCCTTCAGAAAACTGGCAGCCCAAGGTGCTGGCAGACAGGCTTACCTGGAGCTGCCAGTTTAGGAAATCTCAGACCCAGCTAGAACCACACACAGAAAGAACCAGAGCCACACACTGTCCTGCGACTCACTTCTTCATCATTCTCCACTGGTCTGGGTTGTTGGTTGCCTACAAGGTACGGTTCACTGTACTCATTCATCCCTGTCTTGCCACTGACTAGCTCACGGCCTTCAAAATCTTCTTTGCCCTCTCTATGCCTCTGCATCCTTATCCGTATAGTGAGGATAGTAGTTGTACCTCACAGGGTTGTTACAGAATTAAATGAGAAGATGAGTATCCATTGTGCCTCACATAACACCTGGCACATAAGCATACAGCCTGTGGTGTTAGCTTTGAATAATCTACAGATAACAATTAAATCATTCGATAATTAAATATAAACATTCTCAGTACAAATGCTTGCCAAGGCTGTTATGTGCCAGACTCTGTGTTGGGTAATGCGAGTGCAGCAATGAAGGTAACTTGTGTAGCATTTGCCAATTTCCATGTTGTCAGCACTCCCACTGTGACCAATTCCAAGCTACAGTGTCATGTCCCTGATCGTGGAGTTGGGAAGAGATGCACCTGCGAGCTCTCACGAGCCAGTGCCAGCCAGTGCCAACTCCGGTGGACATCCAGTGGGTCTCCTGGGAGCTGAACTGATGCATAGATGAATGAGTGAATTCGCAGACCACTGATGAGATAGCAGGTTGCCCTGCCTCAGGTCAGCTCACCATCCTTGGTCCGTTCAACTTTGGTGAGGGAAAACCATGAGTTTCACAGGGTAGGCTGTCTCAGTTATGCCTAGTTTAGTCATCACTTTAATTAGACTAACACTCTCCATGGAAATAACACACATTCCTCGAACATTGCACCCCAGGAATTTAGATTTACCTATAGGATGGCCCCAGGTGGTGCTAGTGGTAAAGAATCCACCTGCCAGTGCAGGAGCCACAGAAGACACAAGTTCGATCTCTGGGTCAGGAAGATATGGCAACCCACTCCAGGATTCTTGTCTAGTCTAAAGAGTCCCATGGACAGAGGAGCCTGGCGTGGTACAGTCCATGGGGTCACAAAGAGTCAGACGCGGCTGAAGTAACTTCTCATGCATGCACATGGGATACTACTGCGGCTGAGTCGCTTCAGTCGTGTCCGACTCTGTGCAACCCCATAGACAGCAGCCCACCAGGCTCCCCCGTCCCTGGGATTCTCCAGGCAAGAACACTGGAGTGGGCTGCCATTTCCTTCTCCAATGCATGAGAGTGAAAAGGGAAAGTGAAGCTGCTCGGTCGTGTCTGACTCTTAGCGACCCCATGAACTGCAGCCCGCCAGGCTCCTCCATCCGTCGGATTTTCCAGGCAAGAGTGCTGGAGTGGGGCGCCACTGCACATGGGATAGCCCAGGAATATTATGCTAGAACATCTAACCTGTAGAGTGTAGTCATTTCCTGGTTTGAGATATTCTAGCTTGACTGTAATCAGTCAAGCACACTGTTAGTGGAATTTATACTTCCTGTAGAAAGTAAAGTAGCTTAGTCCGACTCTTTGTGACCCCACTGTAGCCTACCAGGCTCCTTGGTCCATGGGATTTTCCAGGCAAGAATACTGGAGTGGGTTGCCATTTCCTTCTCCATACTTCGTATAGGAGACATCTATTACTTTACCTATCTGACACTCTTCTGTTTTATTCTAGAAACAAAATTCCCCTTTTTTCTGGGAAATCCTCTTATCTGAATTTCATCCATTTATCTTGAGTGGGTGTCACCACATTCTTGGAAATGCCATTTCAAGTCACAATTGAATAGACCAAGGGTAAGCAAATCATTCATGCTGAGCCCCATGGTTGTTTTTTTTTGCATGGGTTTTTAAATACTTATCCAACCAGTCCATTCTGAAGGAGATCAACCCTGGGATTTCTTTGGAAGGAATGATGCTAAAGCTGAAACTCCAGTACTTTGGCCACCTCATGCAAAGAGTTGACTCATTGGAAAAGACTCTGATGCTGGGAGGGATTGGGGGCAGGAGGAGAAGGGGACGACCGAGGATGAGATGGCTGGATGGCGTCACGGACTCGATGGACGTGAGTCTGAGTGAACTCTGGGAGATGGTAATGGATAGGGAGGCCTGGCGTGCTGCGATTCGTGGGGTCGCAAAGAGTCGGACACGACTGAGCGACTAAACTGAACTGAACTGAACTATTTGTTTGTTTGGCTGTGCTGAGTTTCAGTTGCTGGAATGTGGGGTTAGTTGCAGGATGTGAATTATTAGCTGTGGCAGGTGGGATCTAGTTCCCTGACCAGGGATCGAACTCAGGCCCCCTGCATTGGGAACATGGAGTCTTAGCTACTGGACCAGCAGGGAAGTCCCTATTTTTATTGTTGACATGAATGAGAGAGAGTGAACCAGTCTTTCCCACATGGTAAAAAGAAGCCACAAGTTATGAAATTTGGAAACTATAGCCAGGATTTCCACCAAGCAAAGGAAACCTATGTGTAGGGAAAGGTAATGCAGTATTCCAAAAAACAAATGAAATATGTAAGGCAAGAGTCCTGATAGCATTTGATTGAGATCTAGATAAATCTCTATTCTTGTTGTCATTCGATCAGTTCTTCCACCAGTCATTTATGATAGCCCTCCCCCGGGCCCACTCCTTTCACAATTCCTTTTTTTGATCTAAAGGAGTTCTAAGTTTGATTCTCTGCCACTTTTCTTGGGTTTGCGCTGACTCAAATTTTGATCACTGTTTCCTGTGTATAGGAAAGTGAAGTCGCTCAGTCGTGTCCGACTCTTTGCAACCCCATGGACCGTCCATGGGATTCTCCAGGCAAGAATACTGGAGTGGCTTACCATTTCCTTCTCCAGGGGATCTTTCTGACCCAGGGATTGAACCCGGGTCTCCTGCATTGGAGGCAGACACTTTAACCTCTGAGCCACCGGGGAAGCGTTGAACATTCCTGAGGGCAAGCAGAAATGTCCCTTGCAAACAGCTTTCTAGAAATTGCTGCTGCTGCTAAGTCGCTTCAGTCGTGTCCGACTCTGTGTGACCCCATAGACGGCAGCCCACCACGCTCCCCTGTCCCTGGGATTCTCCAGGCAAGAACA
>SJYX01000083.1:134016-159999 GCA_006410675.1 Oreotragus oreotragus
ATCCAACCAGTCCATTCTGAAGGAGATCAACCCTGGGATTTCTTTGGAAGGAATGATGCTAAAGCTGAAACTCCAGTACTTTGGCCACCTCATGCAAAGAGTTGACTCATTGGAAAAGACTCTGATGCTGGGAGGGATTGGGGGCAGGAGGAGAAGGGGACGACCGAGGATGAGATGGCTGGATGGCGTCACGGACTCGATGGACGTGAGTCTGAGTGAACTCTGGGAGATGGTAATGGATAGGGAGGCCTGGCGTGCTGCGATTCGTGGGGTCGCAAAGAGTCGGACACGACTGAGCGACTAAACTGAACTGAACTGAACTATTTGTTTGTTTGGCTGTGCTGAGTTTTAGTTGCTGGAATGTGGGGTTAGTTGCAGGATGTGAATTATTAGCTGTGGCAGGTGGGATCTAGTTCCCTGACCAGGGATCGAACTCAGGCCCCCTGCATTGGGAACATGGAGTCTTAGCTACTGGACCAGCAGGGAAGTCCCTATTTTTATTGTTGACATGAATGAGAGAGAGTGAACCAGTCTTTCCCACATGGTAAAAAGAAGCCACAAGTTATGAAATTTGGAAACTATAGCCAGGATTTCCACCAAGCAAAGGAAACCTATGTGTAGGGAAAGGTAATGCAGTATTCCAAAAAACAAATGAAATATGTAAGGCAAGAGTCCTGATAGCATTTGATTGAGATCTAGATAAATCTCTATTCTTGTTGTCATTCGATCAGTTCTTCCACCAGTCATTTATGATAGCCCTCCCCCGGGCCCACTCCTTTCACAATTCCTTTTTTTGATCTAAAGGAGTTCTAAGTTTGATTCTCTGCCACTTTTCTTGGGTTTGCGCTGACTCAAATTTTGATCACTGTTTCCTGTGTATAGGAAAGTGAAGTCGCTCAGTCGTGTCCGACTCTTTGCAACCCCATGGACCGTCCATGGGATTCTCCAGGCAAGAATACTGGAGTGGCTTACCATTTCCTCCTCCAGGGGATCTTTCTGACCCAGGGATTGAACCCGGGTCTCCTGCATTGGAGGCAGACACTTTAACCTCTGAGCCACCGGGGAAGCGTTGAACATTCCTGAGGGCAAGCAGAAATGTCCCTTGCAAACAGCTTTCTAGAAATTGCTGCTGCTGCTAAGTCGCTTCAGTCGTGTCCGACTCTGTGTGACCCCATAGACGGCAGCCCACCACGCTCCCCTGTCCCTGGGATTCTCCAGGCAAGAACACTGGTGTAGGTTGCCATTTCCTTCTCCAATGCATGAAAGTAAAGAGTGAAAGTGAAGTTGCTCAGTCATGTCCGACTCTTAGCGATCCCATGGACTGCAACCTACCAGGCTCCTCCATCCATGGGATTTTCCAGGCAAGAGTACTGGAGTGGGGTGCCATTGCCTTCTCCATTCTAGAAATTAAAACCTTGAAATTATAGAGCTAGATGCAGCCTTATAATCAGTATTTCATGTGGGTATTGTGGTGGGAGGGATACTCAGAGGGACAAAGTAAGGAAGGAAAGAGAAAGAAAACCACTCGCAGAATACCTATTTTATGCCATATATGTTAATTTATTCTGTAAGCTTCGCAATCATCTTAATAGCTATAATATAATAATAACTGTAAGAGGAATTGTTCCTATTTTATAGAAGATAAAACTGATGTTTGGACAAGTTAAGTAACTTGTGTAAGGACATCCATGTTGAAGGGAGCTAGGATTTCAACTCTGTCATCTCCTCTGCCTACCCTGGATTTGACTCAACAGTGGGAAACCAAGAGTCTCTGAAGGCAGGAGACCCTCTCTCTGCCCTCAAATCCAGCATTTCCCTAGCAGCCATTCATGTCTGGAAAAAGAACAGAGGCCGTGTCCCATTTGCTTGGCTTTTGCTCTTCTGTTCCCTGTGTTTCCCCATCTCTCTATTCTTTTTTTAAAAATCTCTACATGTTTATTGGAAAAGCAATATTTTTAAATATTCAAAAGCTTTTGTTCAGAATACCCCACACTTGAACTAACCCAAGTGTCAATTACTAAAAAAGAATGAACAAATATTTTGTGATACATTCTTTTATTACGATTTTAATTGGAGTATGGTTGATTCACAATATTGTGTTAGCTTCAGGTGTGTAGCAAAGTGAATCAGATATACACATACGTATATTTATTCTTTTTTCGATTCTTTTCCCAGATGATAAGTCATTACAGAGTATTGAATAGATTTCCTTGTACTGTACAATAGACCCTTATTATCTATTTTATATATAGAAGGAAATGGCAACCCACTCCAGTGTTCTTGCCTGGAGAATCCCAGGGACGGGGGAGCCTGGTGGGCTGCCGTCTGTGGGGTTGCACAGAGTTGGACATGACTGAAGCGACTTAGCAGCAGCAGCAGCAGTGTGTATAGGTCAGTCTCAACCTCCCAATTTATCCCTCTCCTCCTTCTCCCCAGTAACCCTTGTTTGTTTTCTACATCTGTGACGCTATTGCTGTTTGCATACGAGTTCATTTGTAGCGTTCTTTTTAGATTTCACAGGTGAGTGATATTGTATGACATTGTCTTTCCCTGACTGACTGACTTCACTCAGTATGACAGTCTCTAGGTTCATCCATGTTGCTGGGGAAAATAATATAAAGACAAAGTATTCTGTATTATATACAATGACTGTTCCTTCTTCCATTAAGTCTGGACAATTATACATCTGTTTAACATTATGGCTGCTCTGGAATTCTCATTGAAAACTTTTTTTAACAGAGTATCCAAGAATATCCTGTTTCCTCTAACTGGGTAACTTTTTATTCCAGTTTTATTGAGAAATAGTTGGCATGCATAACTATAAGTTAAAGGTATACAGCATAGTGGTTTGATTTACATATATTGCAAAATGATTATCAAGATAGGTTCAGCTAACATCTATCATCTTATGTAGATATAATGAAAGGAAAAGAAAATTTTCTCTTTGTGATGAGAACTCTTAGAATTTACTCTCTTAACTTTACTATTGGCACCCCACCCCAGTACTCTTGCCTGGAAAATCCAATGGACGGAGTAGCCTGATGGGCTGAAGTCCATGGGTTCGCTAACAGTCGGAGAGACTGAGCGACTTCACTTTCACTTTTCTCTTTCATGCATTGGAGAGGGAAATGGCAGCCCACTCTGGTATTCTTGCCTGGAGAATCCCAGGGATGGGAGAGCCTGGTGGGATGCCGTCTATGGGGTCACACAGAGTCGGACACGACTGAAGTGACTTAGCAGCAGCAGCAGCAACTATACTATACCATACAGCAGTGTTATAGTCATCACAGTGTACATTACATTCCTAGCACTTGTATAGCCTATAACCGGAAATTTATACCTTTTGACCTGCTTTCTCCAATTACTTCTCCCCTACCCTCCACCTCTGATAACCACGTATCTGATCTCTTTATGAGTTTGGGGTGTTTTCTTTTTCCAGTTTCTACCTATAAGTGAACTCAAAAAATATTTGTCTTTCTCTGTCTAATTTATTTTACTTAGCATAATGTCTTCAAGGTGTAGCCATGTTAGTGAAAATGGTAAGATTTCCTCACCTTTTTAGGGCTGAATAATATTCCTCTGTGTGTATATCTGTATTATATAGTATTTATCCATTCTTCCATTGATGGACACTGAAGTTGGTTCCATGTGTTGGCTATTGTAAGAATGCTGCTATGAACATGAGGGTTCACTATCATTTCAAGACAGTGTTTTCATTTCCTTCATATATAGGATCATATGATAGTTCTTTATTAATTTTCTGAGAAATCTCTGTACTGTTTTTCATAGTGGCTATACCAACTTACAATCTCACCAACAGTGCACAAGTTTCCTTCTTCTCTACATCTAGGCTAGCATTTGTTATCTCTTGTCTTTTTGATGATGGCTGTTCTGATAGACATGAAATGGTATCTTATTGTGGATTTAATCTGTGTTTTCCTAATGATTGGAGAAGGAAATGGCAACCCACTCCAGTATTCTTGCCTGGAGAATCCCAGGGATGGGGGAGCCTGGTGGGCTGCCGTCTATGGGGTCACACAGAGTCTGACACGACTGAAGTGACTTAGCAGCAGCAGCAGCAGTGATGTTGAGAATCTTTTCATATGCCTCTTAACCTTTTGAATATCTTTTTTGGAAAAATGTCTATTCTGTTCCATGCCATTTTTAATTGGGTCATTTGGCTTTTTGCTACTGAGTTGTATGAGTTCTTTATACATTTTGGATATTAACCCTTTATCAAAGAGTTAGGGCTTCCCTGGTGGCTCAGACAGCTAAGAACCTGCCTGCAATTTGGGAGACCCAGGTTCGATCCCTGGGTTGGGAAGATCCCCTGGAAAAGGAAATGGCAACCCACTCCAGTATTCTTGCCTGGAAAATCCCATGGATAGAGGAGGCTGGTGGGTTATAATCCATGGGGGTCACAAAGAGTCAGACACAACTGAACAACAAATACTTACTTATGTATCAGTTATATGGCTTGCAAATATCTTCATTTTGTTAATGGTTTCTTTTGCTTTACAAAAGCTGTTAAATTTGATGTTCCACATGTTTATTTTTTGTTGCTTGAGATTTAGGTGTGATTTTCAAAAAATTCATTGCAAAGACCCACATCAAATAGCTTTATTCCTATGCTATTTTCTAGGAGTTACATGATTTTAGATCTTATATTTAAATTTTCATCAATTTCAACTTGATTTTTATAAACCTTGAGATAGAGTGAAATCTAACCTTGAGATAGAGTTTAATTTCATTCTTTAAAATGAATATCCCCAATCATCCCAGCACAATTTATTGAAAAGATGGTTATTTCTTCAGTGAGTATTCTTGGCTCCTCTATCAAATATTAATTGACTCTCTGTGCTTGAATTTATTTCTGGGCTCTTGATTCTGTTCCCCTGGTCTATTTGCTTTTATTTCAGTACCATACTATGTTGATGGCTACAGCTTTATAGTATAGCTTGAAATTAGGAAGTGTGATGCCTCCTGCCTTGTTCCCCTTTCTCAGGATTTCTTCATCTATTCAGGGTCATTCGTGGTTCCATATAAATTTTAGAAGTGTTTTTTTAACTTCTTCAAAAATGCCACAGGAATCCTGCCTGTCTCCCCACTCCTGATATTTTCTCATGGGTGTGGACTCAGGTGTATTGCCACAGAATTACCAATGAATAAGTTGGGAGAAAGATGAGCGGTTTCCACTTATACCTCCAGGCCTGCTTCACCTTTAAGCACTATAAGCAGTTAAGGATCCAATTTAGTTAATGAAATATTATTAGAGGAGAAGAGTAGTATGTAACCTGCTTTATTAACGGATCTCAGTTCTCTGCAGCCCTTCAAAAATCATTTTACTCTTATAGATATTGAAAACCACTCTTCCTACCATGAAAAACCAGTATAAAAGAGTATGCCTACTAGAGTCAGGCAAATGTGAGTGCAGTCTTGTGTTTGCCTCCTTGTGTGATCACTGGTAAGGTACTTTGTCTTCCTGTGCCTCATTTTTAAAATGAGGAGAATAATAATAGCCACCTCTGAAGGTTCTAGTGTGATCACATGGCATAAGGTGTGAAGGTACCTTGCTCATAGCAGCCACTCCAAATGTATTTTTATTCTTGTCCTTTGTGGAAATAAAGAACACTGTTATGGAAGAATCAGAGAGCTTGTGTTTCTCCAAAAAATAAAAAAATACACCAAGAATGCCAATCACTCCCTCTGATAACATGCTCTTATCCAGCTGTCATCACAGTCTAAAAAGGGCAACAGAGGAGGGTTAAAAGCCATAGCCTACTCTGATGACTTAAAAAAAATTTTTTTTTAATATGGTTGATTCACAGTGTTTTTCTTTTAGTTTCTGGTATATGAAGTGACTCAATTACTATATATATATATATATACACACACATACATATACTTTTCCATTATGGATTATTATAGGGTGTCAAATATAATTCCCTGAGCTATACAGTAGGACCCTGTTTTATGTCCATTCTATATGTAATAGCTTGCATCTGCTAATCCCCAGTACTCAGTCCGTCACTCCTCCACCCTACTTCCCCTTTGGCAAGCACACATGTGTTTTCTGGGTCTGTGCATCTGTCTCTGTTTCACAGATAACTTCACGTGTGTCATGTTTTAGACTCCACATATGTGACATCATGAATTAATAGTAGGGCTTCCCTGGTGACTCAGACGGTAAAGAGTCTGCCTGTAATGCAGGAGACCTGGGTCAGGAAGATCCCTGGAGGAGGGAACGGCTCCCCACGCTAGTATTCTTGCCTGGACAGTTCCATGGACAGAGGAGCCTGGCAGGCTACAGTCCATGGGGTCGCAAAGAGTTGGACACAACTGAGCGACTAACACTTTCACTTTTTAATTTTTTTCATATTAATAGTATTTGTCTTTCTAACTTACTTCACTTAGTATTATAAGCTTTATATCCATCCACATTGTTGCAAATGGCATTATTTTGTTCTTTGGATGGTTCAATAGTATTCCCTTGCATATATGTACCACATCGTCTTTATCCATTCATCTGTTGATGGACATTTAGGTTGCTTCCATGTCTTGGCTATTGTAACTAGTAAGGCTATGAATATTGAAATGCATGTTTCTCTTCATATTAGAGATTTCTCTGTAAATATGCCCAGGAGTAGGATTGCTGGATCATATGGCAACTCTGTTTTCAGTTTCTTGTGGAAACTCCATACTGTTTTCCATAGTGATTGCATCAATTTACATTCCCACCAACAGTATAGGAAGGTTCCCTTTCTCCACACCCTCTCAAACATTTGTTATTTGTAGATGATAGCCATCTGACTGATGTGAGGTGGTACCTCACTGTAGCTCTGATTTACATTTCTCTAATAATTAGTGATGTTGAGCATCTTTACATGTGCCTATTGACCATCTGTATATCTGATGACTTCTTTTAAAACTCAAAACCAAGTTGGCTTTTGAGCCTAAGTGGAGAACCATCCCTGCAAACAAGTCTTAACTTTATCCCTCTTTATATGGGACAGGCACCTTCTAAAAATATTCTAAAGCAATAACTTTCATGCTTACAGTTTTTTTGGTGGAATCCTTTCATCAAATGAAAATCTATAGAGAGCTACAATATCTGAAACATGAATTCACTGATTTACTGAGTACCTATTTTGTGCCAGAATCTCTTCAAGGCACTGATCAAAACAGAGGAAAGTGGAACTTCCTGGGGTCAAGGTGATGAATCCCTGAAATCTGCCTATTTGTTTGTCTTCCCAACTTCATTCCCAGCTATTCTCGATCCCGGAGTTATCTTCATGGTTCTCAGAGGCTCCATGTCTCAGAAAACTACTGTCCCATATCACCTTTGAAATGTAGCTTCTCGATACACTAAGAAGGAGGAGTTGGAGGGAGGAAACTCAGGCAGCTTTCACTGACTGTGGAGGGGAGTCGTCAGCCTGTTCTCACTAGAAGGTAGAGTCTGGAATTGGCAAATGTTTTTCTAGAATGTTCTGAATGAAGCTGTTGCGTTGAAGCCTTCCCCTCATCCTATCTGCCACTTCCAATGATCTGTGCCTCTCCCCACTGGTTTGTGGCTTGTGTACCATCTGCCCCCTAGAACTAGAGTCCTAAACTGACCGTTAGCCCATTTGCTCAAGCTCTGCTCTCCGGCTCATGTCCTGCTGGATACTGAACTCTCCAGCCATGGGCCTGCTCTAACAAAGAGACTGTTAATCACAAATAAGAGACCCCTCTGATTCCTATAGGCTTCCCTTGTGGCTCAGCTGGTAAAGAATCTGCCTGCAATGTGGGAGACCTGGGTTTGATCCCTGGGTNTCCGGCTCATGTCCTGCTGGATACTGAACTCTCCAGCCATGGGCCTGCTCTAACAAAGAGACTGTTAATCACAAATAAGAGACCCCTCTGATTCCTATAGGCTTCCCTTGTGGCTCAGCTGGTAAAGAATCTGCCTGCAATGTGGGAGACCTGGGTTTGATCCCTGGGTTGGGAAGATCCCTTGAAGAAGGGGAAGGCTACGCACTCCAGTTCTGGCCTGGAGAATTCCATGGGCTATACAGTCCATGGGGTCACAAAGAGTCAGACACGATTGAGCAACTTTCACTGGGCTTCTCTGATAGCTCAGTTGGTAAAGAATCCGCCTGCAGTGCAGGAGACTCCAATCTGATCCCTGGGTCAAGAAGATGTGCTGGAGAAGGGATTAGGCAACCCACTCCAGTGTTCTTGGGTTCTTGGGCTTCCCCTGTGGCTCAGCTGGTAAAGAATCTGCCTGCAATGTGGGAGACTTGGGTGTTCAACCCCTGGGTTGGGAAGATCCCCTGGAGAAGGGAAAAATACCCACTCCAGTATTCTGGTCTAGAGAATTTCATGAACTGTATAGTCCATGGGGTCGCAAGGACTTGGACACAATTGAGCGACTTTCACTTCACTTCTGATTCCTTAATAATATCTTGGTGTCTCCAAGATTGGTGATGTAAGAAGACTCTCCATAAAGGTAGAGAAGACCAGCCACTGTTGGAAAATCTTCTTTCTCTCTGAGGTTTTTCTGTGAAATACCACTGCCGTCACCACATTGACTACATTGGGTACTGCTGCTCCTTTCTTACTGCAGCTCAAATGTGGGCCCAGGCAGTTGTCCCCTAAGTCTCACTAGCAAAGACTGGCACATTCAAGCCCGCTTTTTCTTGTGACTGGTAAGAATAAAAGAGAAATCAAAACAGAGACTGGCATATAGCCAACCTTATAGACTTATCAGTTCAGTTCAGTCACTCAGTCGTGTCCGACTCTTTGCGACCCCATGAATCGCAGCACGCCAGGCCTCCCTGTCCATCACCATCTCCCGGAATTCACTCAGATTCACATCCATTGAGTCCGTGATACCATCCAGCCATCTCATCCTCTGTTGTCCCCTTCTCCTCCTGTCCCCAATCCCTCCCAGCATCAGAGTCTTTTCCAATAAGTCAACTCTTCGCATGAGGTGGCCAGAGTACTGGAGTTTCAGCTTTAGCATCATTCCTTCCAAAGAAATCCCAGGGCTGATCTTCAGAATGGACTGGTTGGATCTCCTTGCAGTCCAAGGGACTCTCAAGAGTCTTCTCCAACACCACAGTTCAAAAGCATCAATTCTTTGGCGCTCAGCTTCCTTCACAGTCCAACTCTCACATCCATACACGACCACAGGAAAAACCAGAGCCTTGTAGCCTGGCTTAAAACACATGGCCCATTCATCACACTTAAGGTCCCCACAACACAACTGCCTGGCTCTCAGAATGCTCCTTGGAGCAGAAACCACCTGTCTCCCTCACCACTTTTAAACTCTTTAACATCCAGATTCTGAAGAATAAGAACCAAAGAGAATCAACTACTCTCATTTCTTATCTTCCTAATTTCTTAAAGCCCTGCCTTCTTTCTTCTGATTTCTTGTGCCATGTTTTGTCTCTTGGGACTTTCTAGGTGGCGCTAGTGGTAAAGAATCTGCCTGCCAATGCAGGAAATGCAAAAGATGCAAGTTTGAGCCCTGGATGCAGAAGACCCCCTGGAGGATCCTGGATCCTCACTCCAGGATTCTTGCCTGGAAAATTCCATGGACAGAGAAGCCTAGCAGACTACAGTCCATTGGGTTGCAAAGAGTTGGACACACTCTGTCTCTACCCTAAGATTATATAGGATATTGATGCTCTTGTTGTTCAATCACTCAGTCATGTCCAACTCTTTGTGACCCCATGGACTGCAGCACATCAGACCATCAGGCCTCCCTGTCCCTCACCATCTCCCAGAGTCTGCCCAGGTTCATGCTCATTGCATCAGTGATGTCATCCATCCAGCTCATCCTCTGATGCCCTCTTCTCTTTCTCCCCTCAATCTTTCCCAGTATCAGGGACTTTTCCAACGAGTCATCTGTTCACATCAGATGACCAAATTACTGGAGCTTCAGCTTCAGCATCAGTTCTCCCAGTGAATATTCAGGGTTGATCTCCTTTAAGATTGACCAGCTTGATCTCCTTGCTGTCCAAGGGACTTTCAGGAGTCTTCTCCAGCACCATAGTTCAAAGGCATCAATTCTTTGACATTCTGTCTTCTTTATGGTTCAGCTCTTACAACCATACCTGATCACTGGGAAGGCCATAGGCCTGAATATATAGATCTCTGTTGGCAGAGTAATGTCTCTGNGCTTGATCTCCTTGCTGTCCAAGGGACTTTCAGGAGTCTTCTCCAGCACCATAGTTCAAAGGCATCAATTCTTTGACATTCTGTCTTCTTTATGGTTCAGCTCTTACAACCATACCTGATCACTGGGAAGGCCATAGGCCTGAATATATAGATCTCTGTTGGCAGAGTAATGTCTCTGCTTTCCAACACCTTGTCTAGTTTGTCACTGTTTTCTTGCCAAGAAGCAATCATCTGATTTCATGACTGCAGTCACTGTCTGCAGTGATTTTGGAGCCCAAGAAGAAGAAATCTGTCACTACGTCCATCTTTCCCCCTTCTATTTGCCGTGCAGCAATGGAGCTGGATGCCATGATCTTCTTGTTTTTTCACTATTTAGTCTTAAGCCAGCTCTTAAGACTAATATAGAATATGTCTCCTCATATATCCACAGGGAGTGGTGTTACCAAGATCCTAAACAGAAAAAACAGATCTAAATAAAAGGCAGAAATCTCAGTGTTATATAAAAGTTGTACTATATACATATACCCTATAGAGTCTGGGGTGTGGTAGGGGGTTGAGATGGTCTTTGATACTGCTGCTGCTGCTGAGTCACTTCAGTCGTGTCCAACTCTGTGTGACCCCATAGACGGCAGCCCACCAGGCTACCCCGTCCCTGGGATTCTCCAGGCAAGAACACTGGAGTGGGTTGCCATTTCCTTCTCCAATGCATGAAAGAGAAAAGTGAAAGTGAAGTCGCTCAGTCTGTCCGACTGTTAGCGACCCCATGGACTGCAGCCCACCAGGCTACTCCATCCATTGGATTTTCCAGGCAAGAGTACTGGGGTGGGGTGCCATTGCCTTCCCCAGGTCTTTGATACTAGTCTACCATAAAAGGGGATGGAATTTATGTTTCATAAAAGCCTACTATGGATCAAGCATTGAGCTACCTGCTCTTACCTATTTTAAGCAGTTTAAAGTAATCCTCAGAGCAATCCAATGTATCAGATACTATTATTAATCCTCTTTTTACAGTGGAGAAAATCAAAGTTTAGACAGGGGAAGAAAATTGCCCAAGTTTTTGATGGAAAGTGAAAAAATGGGGTGTTAAGCCCATATCACTAACTCCAGAACCAGGGCTCCAAAGGTTAATACTGCCCAGAATTTCCCATCAGTGGGTCCCCGGTTCTGCCTTGGTTGTGAGTAGACACTGCAGTTGAGGCCCCTAAGGCCATTCCACTCCATTCTAAGTGTGCAAGAGTAACCTCCTTGCCAGTGACTGGTCTAAGGAGGTGCAGGTCTAAGCCATTTTGAGCAATGAGATATTAACTGGGTGTTTTGAGAAAAATATTTTTTCAGTCTTAAAAATCACAGGAAGCCACCCTCTCTTTCCTACTGGGTGAAAACAAGGAAGCATGTACCCTTGATTGCTAGTGCAACAATTGTACAAGACAGAGGAACCCCAGCCTGTGGTAAAGTCAAACACTGTGGATATAAGAGCATACACTGGGTCCTCACCAAGGCCACTGAAACTCTTGCTCACCCAACTTGAAGCCTCCCTGCCTCAGGCTTCTCCTTTGTGAGCTAATGTGGCTTAAACCATTTTGAGTGGGATTTTTCTGCTGCCCAAAGATAAAAGCATCTTCAGCGATAGAGATAACTGATCCCAGCATTGGTGTGCACCATCATTTGGACCCTAGACTGTGTCTAGCAGAAGGACTACTATGCTTTCTGGTTGTTAACCTCACCATCAATATTATATAGTAATTAAACTCTCTAGTTCTGTAGTCTAAGTTTGAATTCCATCTCTTCCATTTAATAACTAGGCCAAGTTGCTCGAGTCACTTGTTTGATTTTACTTCTATTTTTTCATATATGCATAGTAGTACCACTGCCTTTGAAGGATCATTATGAGGATTAAATGGGATATAACTCATGAAGCACTTAATACAGAACCTGAACCATAGTAAATACTAGAAATCGCAGTGATATATTTTGGTTGGCCCCGTCTGTTTCCATCTTTTTCTTCATCTCCCAGTATGCTTTGCAGCATAAACCAAGTGGATAACCACTAGAATGACCACAGAATTTGTTGTCAAAGTCAGGATGTTTTTGTCTGAGATAAATGCTAAACTAGAACATGGATAACCTGTCCTAGAGAAACTTAGATGCATAGCCACTTTAGTAACATCAAGAATGAATCCTGAACAGGAAAGTTTTCCAGGGAAAGTTATCAACCTAAGATACGATTATTAACTTCAGCAGCAATTTCTCAGAGAATGAAAGAGTATAAAAGTGTGGTCCATGATGAGTGAGAGTTCTTTATAAGGAGACCATTCTTAGAAGAGCTGGACTGTGACATAAAGCTAATGTCTAGCATATTTCCTTTCTGCATTTATAACAACAGAAACTTTTTACAAGCTCTTTGCAGACAGCGCTCAGCTTTCTTCTAGTCTCATATCTAATGCATTTCAAAGAGATGGTGGGAACAGAGCGTTTGAGGAGCCATCTTAATGTAATTATATGAGATGGATTATTGCCCCAAGGTGAAAAGATGACTCTCTTTTTCTTTATTGTGTGCCAAAGGAAATATCAGGAAATGAGTTCAAGCTGGAACTTTCCCTGCTGCCACCTCAGCATTGGGGTGACCGAGTCCCAGGACCCAAGGACACGTGCCCTGTGGTCAGCAGTTCCAGGCTAGCGTTAGCCATAAGAAACCCTTAGATGATGTGTTAACTGTATGAGACACTTTAGACTTCAGTGAGGCTCTTCTTTTGCAACCCTGCAAGCTTTAGGGGAAAAACTGCCTGATTCCTTGCATGGTCTGGGAGGAGGTAGTCTTTTCTTCTGAATCCATGAGGTTTGTATGTTCTTAAGAGCAAACCATTGGGAAGTACACTTGGTCTTTCTCAACAGGTACCTCCAGCTTGACAAGGGATTTCACAACTTGACCCTGGGGATTTTCCCTTGTTACTGCTAGATCAGAAGGGACCTGCCACTGGGAAGGACTAGGTTCAGTTCCCTACTATACTGAACAGGTGTTTGCCTCCACAGCATCCATTCTACACATACCCTCAAGGTGTTTCAGCCATGCTATTTGGAAGGACTTAACCCCATCCAACTCCAGCGGCCCAAGTCACCAGAGTAATCTCATGGCCCTCGGCGCTACTCTTGTTCAGGAATAGACATGGGGCCTAACTTGCTCCAAACAGAGAGAAGCTTGGGCTTTTCTTTGATTATTTGTAAAAGTATATCTCTCCCCAGGCTGTGGATAAGGAGACACATTGCTCCAGGAGATACCTGCAGCCGTCTTCATACCAGAAGGGAAGCTTGAGGATGAAGACCAGTCCAAAGTTGAGGAAGATACAGTGAAAGGAAACCAAATCTCTGATGGAACCATACTTAATAGCCTTCATGTGCTAAGTCACTTCAGTCATGTCCTACTCTTTGCAACCCTATAGACCATAGCCCTCTAGGTTCCTCTGTCCACGGGGATTCTCCAGGCAAGAATACTGGAGTGGGTTGCCATTTCCTTCTCCAGGGGATCATCCTGACCCAGGGATGGAACCCATGGTTCTTATGTTTCCTACATTGGCAAGTGGGTTTTTTACCACGTGTGCCAGCTGAGTGTTCCTCCATACAAGTTTTTCAATTGTGTGGGCCTGTACGTACCATGTAATATTAAATTGGCTTGAGTTAGATTTCAACTTGCTTGCAACTAAAGACCTCCTAGGTTGAGTAGTGCTTAGCACGCATTCACATAGGTGGAAGGCCCCTTCTGGCTCTGAATTCTGGCCACTAAGGAAAGTCACAGCAGAATAATTGGTGCAGAACTTTAAAATATTGGCTCAGGAGATGGGGGGCAAAGTTGCTGCTTCCTTCTCCCCTCACTCTACTTCCTCCCTGTCCACTTGATGGCTGCTTTGGGCTCCTCAAGGCTCAGAAAGAAGGAAGAAAAAAGTTAAGGATAAGAAGAGTCTTACTTTACTAATACAGTTGTGTCCTGGCTTTGGACTCTAGAGGCACAACTGCTGGCTTCTTCTCCTATGGGGACTTTAATGGGTCCCTTGGAGATTCCTTGCTAAACCTCCTTTCCTTTCTTTTTAATCTCAAACTTTTAACTTTTTATTTTGTCTTGGGATATAACCAATTAACAATGTTGTGATAGTTTCAGGTGAAGAGTGAAGGGAATCAGCCATACATATACATGTATCCAATTCTCCTCCAAACCCTGCTCTCCTCCTGGCTGGCACATAACACTGAACAGAGTTCCATGTGCCATACAATAGTCCCTTGTTTGTTATCCATTTTACATATAGCAATAGTACATGACCTTCCCATAGTCCCTAACTATACCTCCCCCCAGCGACCACAAGTTCATTTTCTAAGACTGTGAGTCTATTTCTGTTTTGCAAGTATGTTCATTTATATCACTTCTTTTTAGATTCCACATACAAGGGAGGGGATGCCATACAATATTTCCCCTTCTCTGTCTGACTTATTTCACTCAGTGTGACACTCTCTAGGTCCAGTCATCTGGCTGCAGGTGGCATTATCTCATTCTTTGTAACGGCTGAATAATATTCCACTGTATATATGCACCACGTCTTCTTTACCCATTCCCCTGTCGAGGGACATTCAGGTTGCTTCCGTGTCTTGGCTGTTGTGAACAGTGCTCAATGAACACTGGGGAGCATGTGTCCTTTCAGACCATGTTTTTCTCCAGATATATGCCCAGGAGTGGGAGTGCAAGTAGACCTCCTTTCTAAAGTTCTCCTGGAACAGACAGTGCCTCTTCCAGCTGGTCATAGGGTAGTCCACCTCCCTGTCCAGTCACGCCATCACTCCCGGTAGTTTTCTTGGGAAAGATCCAATTTAATATTGGCCCCAGCTGGCCTTCCATGAGGCCTTTATCTGGTCCGCTTGACTGGCCATAGGCAGTCAGGACAGCCCTTTCTGCATTTTGCTCAGTCACATGCAGTAGCCTTTAGATTTCTCCCTGGAGAGTCACTGGATCCTCAAAATTCCAGGGAACACATGTCAACCTGTCTGAATGATTCTCACAAACCTCTCTTCACATGGCTCAAAGTAAAGGGAAAGAAGAAAATTATGTCCACAGAAGAAGAAAGCATGTCCACAGCTTTCTTCAAAATCACCCTTCCTACAACCTGGGTTATAAACTAGTGCTAGGAGAAACCTCTTTAGCATGTCAGGCACAACTTTCTAGCACTTCTTAGGATGTATAGGTGTTCTTTGCCTTCTGGTTTTCCAAATCTCGAGAAAACAGAAGCAGTGTCATTTAACATCCTGTTAACATATACAGTGATGTGGGTTTTCTTAATAGGCAGCATTTAAAACTTTTCAGCATTGAACTTATGTTCTATTTTCTAATTCATTACTTCATCAAAATTGTAGGTTATTGTTTCAAACACTATTGAACAGATACCTTTAAAATGACAATAAGAAGGAAGATGACTCATATTCTAACCCAACAAAGGTTACTAGCAATAAAGGATGCTAGAACCTAACCAGCATCTGGTACCTGGTGAACCAAGCCCCTTTCTGATTCTTGCCCCCACCCCCACCCTGTTCCCCTCCAGTCTCAGTCAGGGAAGGTCATTCACCTATCAAATACCAAGAACCAAGACATTACTGGGTACTGTCCTAGGTGCTGAGGACACATTTCTGTGTGAAACAGATAAAGTGCCTGTACTCAAAGATCTTGTATTTCAATTGGAGGAGAGAAAGACAATGGATAAAAAAATAAGTGAAATGTGTGGTGTGGTAAGTACCTGGCAAAGCACTTTCCAGGTGATGTTCCAACATGGGGTAGAGATTTGTAAGGTAAGACTAGTCTTGGGAGCCGGCATTCTAGTGAAGGAGAAAGGAATGTAAGCACAATTATAATACAATGTGCTGAAGTGAGCCAGAGAGCAGGGTGTGTACAGAATGCTAAGTGACTAACCCTGCTTTAGGGCCTCAGGGAAGCTTGCAGTGGCTTTTGGTTTGAAGAACACAGTACTGGATTATA
Source organism: Oreotragus oreotragus (assembly GCA_006410675.1). Taxonomy (NCBI): domain Eukaryota; kingdom Metazoa; phylum Chordata; class Mammalia; order Artiodactyla; family Bovidae; genus Oreotragus; species Oreotragus oreotragus. Next base: position 150,188 of record SJYX01000083.1, read on the forward strand.
GAAAAGTAGTGATAACTATCTTCAAATGCTAGCTCCTGGCAGCTTTCCGCAGTGCCCCAGGCGGTTAGCACCGGCCCCTCCCAGTGCCTGCTTCAGCCTGTGCATTCAGGTCTTTTCCCACCCTTCAGCACTGGGGCCAGAAGCAGGTCTTTATGGAGAGCTCCTCCCTTATGGCAGAAAGTGAAGAGGAACTAAAAAGCCTCTTGATGAAAGTGAAAGTGGAGAGTGAAAAAGTTGGCTTAAAGCTCAGCATTCAGAAAACGAAGATCATGGCATCCGGTCCCATCACTTCATGGGAAATAGATGGGGAAACGGTGGACACAGTGTCAGACTTTATTTTGGGGGGCTCCAAAATCACTGCAGATGGTGACTGCAGCCATGAAATTAAGAGACGCTTACTCCTTGGAAGAAAAGTTATGACCAGCCTAGGTAGCATATTGAAAAGCAGAGACATTACTTTGCCAACTAAGGTCCGTCTAGTCAAGGCTGTGGTTTTTCCTGTGGTCATGTATGGATGTGAGAGTTGGACTGTGAAGAAGGCTGAGCGCCAAAGAATTGATGCTTCTGAACTTGGTGTTGGAGAAGACTCTTGAGAGTCCCTTGGACTGCCAGGAGATCCAACCAGTCCATCCTGAAGAGATCAGCCCTGAAATTTCTTTGGAAGGAATGATGCTAAAGCTGAAACTCCAGTACTTTGCCCATCTGATGCGAGGAGTTGACTCATTGGAAAAGACTCTGATGCTGGGAGGGATTGGGGGCAGGAGGAGAAGGGGACGACAGAGGATGAGATGGCTGGATGGCATCACAGACTCGATGGATGTGAGTCTGAGTGAACTCTGGGAGTTGGTGATGGACAGGGAGGCCTGGTGTGCTGCGATTCATGGGGTTGCAAAGAGTTGGACACGACTGAGCGACTGAACTGAACTGAACTGAACCTCCTCCCAGAGCACAAGCTTTCTGATAAAAAAGGCTTTGCAGGAAACAGAAGAAAACACTTTGGAGATACCTGTGGTCAGCCCATGATATACCCATAGAGGAGACGGTCACTAGACAGGGTTCTCTCAGCTGCTCCGTCTGACCCAGCTGAAGGCATCCTCTCTATGAAGTCAGATCCTAGCTGGGCCTCTGACCACAGACATATTCATCTATGTGATTTTTCAGATGGGGAATTCCTGGGAAGTACTCATTAAGTAAAGCTGAATTGTAACCAAATGAAATACTTCAAAGGCAAAGGTTCTGCTCCTGGGAGACATTTGTTTCCTTGGGGATAATTTTGGAGTCAGACTAGGATTCTAATCTGTGTGATGCTGGGCAAGCTACCCAATTTCTGTCTCTTCTCCTGTACTCGTTTGGTACAGGGCCATCATCACTCATATCAAGAATGAGAGCTACAATGAGGGTAGTTGGAGTTTAGTTTAGGGGAAAGAAAAAGCAACTTAATCATTATAGCACAGCATAGGAAACACAGACAGAACAGACTTGTGGACACAGTAGAGAAAGGAGATGGTGGGANCCATCATCACTCATATCAAGAATGAGAGCTACAATGAGGGTAGTTGGAGTTTAGTTTAGGGGAAAGAAAAAGCAACTTAATCATTATAGCACAGCATAGGAAACACAGACAGAACAGACTTGTGGACACAGTAGAGAAAGGAGATGGTGGGATGAATCAAGAGAGCAGCATTGAAATATATAATTACCATGTGTAAAATAGATAGCCAGTGGGAATTTGCTGTACGATGCAGAGAACCCACACTCAGTGCTTTGTGACAACCTAGAGGGGTGGGATGGGGTGGGAGCTGGGAAGGAGGTTCAAGAGGGAGGGGATATATGCATCTCTAAAGCTAATTTGTGTTGATATATGGCAGAAGCCAACACAATATTGTAAAGTAATTATCCTTCAATTAAAAACAAATAAAATTTTAAAAATCATTACAGCTAATCAACAATCTAAATGGCCCCCTTGACAAGTAATGCACACCCCATCACTGGAGGGATTCAAGTAGTAAGGTTGGATGGCAGTTTCTCCATCAGAAGTACCTGTGCTCATGAGAGGTAGAACTAGATATGCTTCATATGCCTTCCAAAGGTAAAGTCTGCCAAGGCTGATTCTGGAGGACAGATTAACAATTAGAACGTGGACTTTGGAGGCAGACAGGTTGAGTTCTAATCCCAACGCTGCCACTTTACTCATTCCGTAAGCCTAGGAAAGTTTTGTTATTTGTAAAATAGTGGTGCTAATAGAACCCAGCTTGCAGAATTGTCATGAGGATTACATGAGTTAATATTCATTTAGTAAGCTCTTAGTAAGGCCTCAGTAAATGCTAGCCATTATTTTGTGGACGGTAAGTCTTCCTATCTCAGACAGACAATTTCTCCTGACATCTGCATAGTGAGCTGCTCCAGGATTTAATGGATCTTGAGTTGCTTGAAGTCTCAGCTAGTCTCCCTCCCACAAACAATCCATACTTTGATCAAACTGAATTATTAAACAGAAAGTTAATACAATAGTATCAGTGCTTCTGGGCAAGTAACAAGAATCTATAATGAAAATTTCGAACTCTGGAAAATGCAGAATGATAATGGCTATCCAGTGCTACTCAAGCCTCCTGATGGTAAGAGCAGACTGCCTCTCCAACTTCCCCCTCTCTCCCTTACTTGTTCATCCCATGGAATCTTGCCAAGCGTGTTTGAGCACAGTCTTCCAATGAAAAGGCCCAAAAGGAAAAGCTCCGTTATACAAAGCCAGCAGACACACATACACATGCAAGATATTTTGAGTACCACTCATATCACCCACCAAGTTGAAGGAAAATAGAACCAGCTAAGACAGAATCCTTCTGTCTTTGAAGCACATCCGAGGATCCTTTGCCGCCCTTTTATAAATGCTGCTTTCTCCTTGACACCAGGAAACTCTCGCCACACTTCAGGTCCTTCTGTCTTTTTGCTCTCTTCATCCTCTTTCTCCAGAAAAACAGAGAAGAACTTATGGATTTGTGGTTAAACGTTACAGTTCGTTATTGACTGGCAGAAAATGTGCCTGAGAATCACATGTATGAAAGTGTTCTCTCAGCTAGATATTTGCACAGTATAATATTTCTGTGGGCCCTGCATCCATTCCACTTCTCTGGAAAGAGTTTTCCTGTTTTCCATTAGAGACTCAATTCTCAAAGCCAGGCTACGTGGGTCAGGGAAACCTAACTCTTCCCTGTGAATTCAAATATGGTCACATTACCCAGGCATGACCAATAAGAGCACCACATGCTTTTGGCCACAGCGATAAGTCAAGGAGCTGGTACAAGACTTGGCCAATGAAAGCTAATACACATCAGCATTAGGATTTTGCTTATAGGATGTTATCCTAACACTGCCGGGCATGAAGAAAGAGGTTACCCTGTGGCTAATGCTCACTTGAAGAATGAGGATAGCACCAAGGAAAACAGAGAGACACGCCAGCACTAAGTAATAATGGCATTGCTTGAAATCCTAGATCTAGCTATACCTGAAGCTGACTATTCTTAAAATTTTCCTATAGGAATCAATAAATCCTCCTTTTGAAACTGAAAGGCTCCTGACTACCATACATGAAAAATTTTCAATTTTTTTTTAATGGATGTCTATTCTCTTTGCCAAAAGAAATTAAACTTCAGGAGTACTATGGAAATTATTTTTTTAAATAGAGATATGTAGTGGGACGGCACCAGTTATTTCATACTGGCTGAGAGATGAAATATATCTTAAAGAGAGAGCATTAAGCAAGACCCAAGGGCTGGGTAGGAACTGGGCATATGAAATACATAGTCCAGGGAGTATGGGTGCTCAAAGAAGGGCTATTAGAGAACATATAGAAAACCAAGAAAGAATATCTAGGATCATGGGCAGGCAAATTCTGTTCATAAGAAAAAAAAAATCACTTCCCCCTTTATACCCAAGTGTTTAGAAAATATCTGACACATAGCAGCAGTGCAATATTTATTATTATCACCATCTTTATTATTATTTGTGGATGGAGGCAGGGGAGAGCAATTCAAAACCATTCAGGAGTACATTAGTCAGAATTCATCTGAGTTTGAAAAAAACCCAACTCTAATAACTTAAGCAGAAGAGGCGAATTCCTGAAGGGCTCAGAGAGGGAGACTTAGCTGGATCTCAAGGCAACTGGAACCGTGGGTTAGAACCCAACAGAAGGCTCTCCTTCACTCGGGTTTATTTATCTTAGTGTGCTGGTCTCCTTTTTCTCATAGTAGCCTTTGTTCAAACAGTGGGAGATAGTGCTCCTCAGAAGCAGAGAACTAACACTCACTCTGCTTCTTCATTTCCAAGTTCTAAAATATCAAAGAAGCTGTGTGATGGGACTGTCTTGAGTCAGGAATAAAAAGCTGAGGAAGGAGCCAAACCTGGAGACCTGTGGCAGACACTTTCAGTGTCCATCCAGATCTCCCAAACCCTGCACCTTCCAACTGCCAGCATCTGCATCCCTGTGCCTGAGGGCTTCGTTTCCCAGCACCATGTAAAGCTGCTCTGTGCCTGTGAAAGGCAGACAAGAGCTCTGGGAAATTCTCAGCCCCCAGAAATAGCCCTCACCAAAGACTATCTGGAACTGGTGTATAAATACTGCAGCTCTTTCGCTCCTTGGGGACAATGATCCAGTTACTTTATTGGGTAACTTCATCAGGCACACTTTGCTGTGTGTCTTCCCTTCCTATCAAAGACACCTGCATCTCTCACCTAAACTACAGGCTTAACTCTCCTTCTGGAAAAACTCAAACTAAGACATAAGCCAAGAAAGGACCAAAATCAGTTATCAAGAGGCTGGATATAAAATCAAAAAAATGAGGATGACAGGCTGGTAAATAAAAGAGGAGGAGGTCTTGGGCAAAATGCCTGAGGAGAGAAGAGAGGCAGGGCTTCCTGTCTGGTTGGTTTTACGGCCCTTCTGGGGAGGGTGCAGCTGGGGGTGAGATCCAGGCCGGGGTGGGCTGTGGTGACATGGACAGTGATAGAGACAGGACAGACATTTCAGTGCCTTTTCTTCCCCAGAACTGGGAATTCCCGCCAAGCCTGCGTGCAGGGAGCTGGTTTCTGGTGCGGCCTGTGAGCTGTGCATATATATGCGGCTGTGTGCTCTGCGTTCCGTCCGTCTCGGCTGCCTCCCATCTGCTGGGCTGTCTGCACACACAGCAGTGACTTTCTGTGTGACTCGTCATGTCCTCCAGAAGTGAGAAAAGAAGCGCTGCAGGCTGATAGGGACTTTGAAGGGAACGGTGTTCCATCTGCTTGTCAGAATAGTGAAATGAAGTCGCTCAGTCGTGTCCGGTTCTTTGTGACCCCATGGACTGTGGCCTACCAGGCTCCTCCGTCCATGGGATTCTCCAGGCAAGAGTCCTGGAGTGGGGTGCCATTTCCTTCTCCAGGGGATCTTCCCGACCCAGGGATCGAACCCGGGTCTCCCGCGTTGTAGGCAGACGCTTTACCATCTGAGCTACCAGGGACTTTTATAGATTAAAAAGGGAAAGGGGGAGATGTGAGGTCACAGTGACAGGGAGAGAAGCATGTCATGGGAAGGCTTCTGACCCTGTCTCTGAACCAAAGTGTTTTGGGTCCTGAGTGGACAGAGCCAAAATAGGCCACAACCAGGCCTCCTCTGTGCTCTGCAACAGTCCCCAGACCAATGGGTTTGAGGCCGTCCTCTTCCTGCTCACAGGAAGGGAAACCATAGGGAACACAGGACAGGCCCCTGGCCATGCTGGCGTGTGTGTGTGTGTGTGTGTGTGTGACACACACACACATATTTGAGCAGCTGCCTGCACACATGTACTCACACTGTGAAAATCAGAGGATAGGTTTGAGGTAGAGCTGCTTTTAGCTGCTTCTCCAAAGTAGGCCATTGTATAGGATTTCAAGAGCCCAGACTAATTACCCACCACAGGGAAAAAATAGGTTAACACATCTTTCTGTCTTTTGGAAATTTTCAGAGAGCATTCTGGGTAAGTAGTGGAATGTCCAACCTCTCTTCAAAAATAAAACAGAATTTCAAAATGAATGGATAATATGGTATATACATCAGGCTATTCCCAATCCTCCTTTTAAAATGGCTTTTCTAGAATCACAGTTGTATGATATAGAGAAAAGCCCACCTTCTTTTTATTTAATTAAAAAGTTAAAGTATAGCTGATTTATAATACTGTCTTAGTTTCAGGTGTACACCAAAATGATTCAGTTATGTGTGTGTATATATATAGAATTTTCTAATATTTTCCATTATGATGTTATAAAATATTGAATGTTGTTTTCTGTGTTATACAGAAAAGCCTTATTGCTTATTTATTTTATGTACAGTAGTTTGTATCTGTTAATCCTATAGTTCTAATTCAGCCCTCCTCCACCCGCTTTCCCCTTTGGTGACCGTAAGTTTGCTTTCTATGTGACTTTGTTTTGTGTAGAGATTCATTGTATTGTTTTTCTAGATTTCACATATAAGTGATATCATAGAAAATTTGTCTTTCTTTTTCTGACTTCATACTTCATTTAGTATGATCTTACCTAGTTCCATCCATGTTGCTGCAAATGGCAATATTTTTTCTTTTTTATGGCTGTGTAATATTCCATTAGATAGATACCAAGGCCCAGCTTCTTAAATACAGTATTGTCTGTACCTGTCCTATGACTTTGGACTTTCTCCTCTCTGGGCATCCATTTTTTTCACCTGTCAAATGAGGAACCTAGCTAAGAAAGTGATTTCCAATGTATTGTTTTAACCTAAAATTCTCCCCAAAGATCAAAAAATCCTAACTCCTAGAACCTGTGAATATGACCTTATATGGAAAAAGGAACTTTGTAGCTGTGATTAAGTTAAGGATCTTGAGAGGAGAAGATTACACTGGATTATCTAGGTGGGTTCTAAACAGAGTCAAGTGTCTTTATATGAGAGAGTCAGAGGGAGATTTTACTGCAGAAAAAAAGTTACTGTGATCACAGAAGCAGAAACTGGGGTGATGTGGTTACAGCCCAAGGAATGTAGCCCAGAACCCAGAAGAGGCAAGGAAGAGATTTTTCTCTTAGAGCCTCCGAGAGGGAGCACAGCCCTGCCAACACTTTGATCTCAACTGATTATGGACCTCTTCCCTCCAGAACTGAGCAGGAACAAACGTGTTATTTTAGGTCTCCAAGTTTGTGGTGATTTGCTATAGCAGCCATAGGGCAGTAACACAGCCACCAAATGATGGTGCTTTCAAGAGGAGGGGGCTGTGAAGTTCCAGACGATGACTGAGAGGATCTGGGGGCTCAGGACAGAGGGCTTTGCTTCACAACTCCAGTTCCACTTCAGGAAGTCTTCATCCACCTCTGCTCCCCGCTGCCTCTGTTGACGACGTGTCTGCGTGTCCTGAGCTGTCTCTAGGCAGAGGCTCTGGAGTTTGAACACTGTCAGGCAGCATTTGGCATTCCTGCTTTAGTGTGTTTGAATTTTTTTTTTTTTTTACATTTTTACAGAGAAGGTGGCTAGAAGGATACTTCCTTAAGTCTTAAATATCCCCTGTCACCTTGAAGGCCACACCTCTCTTCTCCCCCAGATCAGAAGGAAGGCCCAGAGACGGGTGATTGCTCTGCCTGGCACTGTGCTGAAGGTGGCTCTGGGGTTCCTTCTGGCCACATAAACAGGAACATTTGAGCATCTGCACTTTGATCTTGCTTAGCTGGCTGTGGGACTTGGAAGCTGAACATTTTTTTTCTCTAGTTCAGTTTCCTTGTTGGTAAAATGTGGATTAGGACACCTGGCCTGCCTCCCTCTTAAGACTGGTGTGAGGATGACAATGAGACGCTGCTTGCAAAAGCACTTTTGAACAGTAAAGCTGCTTAACGCTCCAGCTGTTTCATATATAGGAGGTCCACCTCCCCCGCTTCTCATTACCACTAACAATAGGAATAGAAAATGCTGCCAATTATTGACAGCTTACTGTGTACCAGACACGTTTCATTCATCCATTCATTAAGTTGTTCAAAACTTATTTCTTGAACTTAACTTCCAGGTATCATGTGATTATATGGTGGATTAAAGAACAAAATTAGCAGCAATACCTGCTCTCTGAGAGACTGTACTTCCATAGGAGAGGCAAACAATAACTAAGAGAACACCTGTATAATCGCAAGTAATGATAATTTTATGAAAAGAAAAGCAGCATGTGGTGGATAGACTACTGAGAATCCATGTGATTTGTATTGGTGTTGGAAGGGTCGGGGCTTGTTACGCTTTTTAACATTTTTTTTTAATCCCAGGTTTAATGAGGGAATGTTTGAGAGCTTTAAGCATGAGTGGCATGGTCTAATTTGTTTTAGAGAATGGCAAGCAAAAGAGAGATATTTAAATATATGAAACACCCTCTGTGGTGGGAATTATTATTCCCATTACGATGGGAAACAAGTTCTAACTTTTCTAGAAGCATCAGAATTGGATCTCAGAGCCAGATCTATCTCATCTTTCAGTCCAGACTCAACCCCTATCATATTCACCGACAGCTCTTCATTAATTCCTTTTTACCACCCTCTTTGCCTATGCCTATACCTACTCATTTTTAATACCAGTACAGTGCCAACTCACTGTAAAGACCCTGATGCTGGGAAAGATTGAGGGCAAGAGGAGCAAGGGACGATAGAGGATGAGATGGTTGAATGGCATCACTGACTCAATGGACAGAAGTTTGAGCAAACTCCAGAAGATAGTGAAGGACTGGGAAGCCTGGCGTGCTGCAGTTCACGGGGTTGCAAAGAGTCAGACAGGACTTAGCCACTATTAAAAAAAAAAAATTCTTAAGTGTATAATACTCAAAAGTACAGTATTTTGATCCCAACTGGAGAGCAATGGCCAAATAATCTAGGAACAACAGTGGCGAGAACTGTTGGGTTCAATTTTGTTTTGTCTTTTCAACTCGGTTTCCAGAAGAAAACCCGGGGGATCACACCTCCCCCACCCCTCTCTCTGGGTCCAGCCCCCTCCCCCGCCCCCGGGGCTCACTTCCTGCTGCTGGATAGCGGGGGAGGGGCCTTCCCGAGGACTGCTGCCCTCTCCCCCACCCAACCCTTCTCAAAGCTTTGAAATGAAAATGAAATCATAAAATTTCACAGAATCTGTTGGACTTCCGTTCTTTTTCATATGCCCCTCCACGGATATCCAAGCTCCAGATCTCAGTAGGTTGTAAATCTCCCTGGCTTCAATCAGAGCAATTTCACAAGTCAGAGAGAAATTCTTCCCTGCAGGGCGGCTGGGCCTGCCCCTAGCCAGCAGCCCAGCCTGGGAGATGCGAGTGAAGTCAGTACGCTGCCACTTCCGCCATCCTGGTGACCCCCTAGCCTGAACCGGTTGAGAAGGCTGTCAAATCACACCAGTGGACCAGTGGCACTGGCTACTCCAGTGCCAACCTGGCCGGATGTGAAAAACCCGCTAAGAAGCAGCAGGCCTGAGCACCATACCTGCCTCCCCGGGCCTCTGTTTCCCCTATGGGAACCTCTGCCGTGTCTCCTGGCCTCCCGCCCACAGGGCCTCGCAGAGAAATTGCTGCTCGATCACTGAGTCGCTTGCAACTCCATGGACCGCAGCAGACCAGGCTCTCCTGTCCTTCACCATCTCACAGAGAGGAGAATGAATATTTATTGAATGAATGAATGTCTATGTGAAATTGGAAATAATAGTGGATACCTTCACAATGTCGTGGGGATGATTAAATGAGGCATCAATAGCAGCGCATGCGCAAGGGAATTCCTAGCAGAGAAAGGACACCGCACACCAAAGGGAGTGCCTCATTCCCTCTCTCAGTTCC
>SJYX01000083.1:160074-172883 GCA_006410675.1 Oreotragus oreotragus
CCCCTCTCTCTGGGTCCAGCCCCCTCCCCCGCCCCCGGGGCTCACTTCCTGCTGCTGGATAGCGGGGGAGGGGCCTTCCCGAGGACTGCTGCCCTCTCCCCCACCCAACCCTTCTCAAAGCTTTGAAATGAAAATGAAATCATAAAATTTCACAGAATCTGTTGGACTTCCGTTCTTTTTCATATGCCCCTCCACGGATATCCAAGCTCCAGATCTCAGTAGGTTGTAAATCTCCCTGGCTTCAATCAGAGCAATTTCACAAGTCAGAGAGAAATTCTTCCCTGCAGGGCGGCTGGGCCTGCCCCTAGCCAGCAGCCCAGCCTGGGAGATGCGAGTGAAGTCAGTACGCTGCCACTTCCGCCATCCTGGTGACCCCCTAGCCTGAACCGGTTGAGAAGGCTGTCAAATCACACCAGTGGACCAGTGGCACTGGCTACTCCAGTGCCAACCTGGCCGGATGTGAAAAACCCGCTAAGAAGCAGCAGGCCTGAGCACCATACCTGCCTCCCCGGGCCTCTGTTTCCCCTATCGGAACCTCTGCCGTGTCTCCTGGCCTCCCGCCCACAGGGCCTCGCAGAGAAATTGCTGCTCGATCACTGAGTCGCTTGCAACTCCATGGACCGCAGCAGACCAGGCTCTCCTGTCCTTCACCATCTCACAGAGAGGAGAATGAATATTTATTGAATGAATGAATGTCTATGTGAAATTGGAAATAATAGTGGATACCTTCACAATGTCGTGGGGATGATTAAATGAGGCATCAATAGCAGCGCATTCCTAGCAGAGAAAGGACACCGCATACCAAAGGGAGTGCCTCCTTCCCTCTCTCAGTTCCTCCCTCTCTTTCTATCTTGGCTCCCTTAAGAGTAACTCCCCTTCAGCCCCTTTCTGCCTTCTGCTTTCCCACCTCTTTCTCCTGCTTCTATTTTCAGTAGGAGACATCTCCAGCTTGCAAGCTGGCAGGAGAGCAGAGAGCAAAACTTTTCAAAGCAAATTCCTGGGGCTGGAGACCTCATCACAGTCCCTCAGCCATTGTGGGGAGATCTGAGAGGTCAGGATGAGACTTCCCTGAGCATTTCCCACAACCTGCAGGCTTTCACATAAACTGCAAAGCCCAACTGTTCCATGGGCCTTTCCTCCTGGAATTCTTTCAGGGAGAGTGAGGACACAGTGAGCTTTCTAGCTTGGTTTGCCAGTGGGAAGACACAGATCTGACTTCTACCTGGCACTCGTATCTCCAAACACAAAGAATTGTAAACTAGTCTGCACTAGCCACTGCACATTCTAATGGTTATATTCATCAACACCAGCTCATTATTTTAACATACAGACTGAAACTGTATTTTTATTGTTGATTTCTAATAGATGAGTGTCACTCCTACTAACCATTGCTTCTCCAAGATAGTGAAAGTGCTGTTGCTCAGTCGTGTCCGACTCTTTGCAACCCCATGAACTGTAGCCTACCAGGCTCCTCTGTCCATGGGATTTTCTAGGCAATAGTACTGGAGTGGATTGCCATTTCCTTCTCCAGGGGGATCTTCCCAACCCAGGATCGAACCCGGGTCTCCCGCATTGTAGACAGACACTTTACTGTCTGGGCTACCAGGGAATATCTCCATATTAGTATCTGGTATACAGTAGGCCTAAAAAAAAAAAAAAAAAAGCCTGTTGAATGAGTAAGTTGATTTTGTGTTTACTGTATGCCAGGTCCTGCCATATAAAGATGAATGAAAAAAGGGTTCAAAACTCAAGAAACTCACACATATACACACACAAGTAGCTGTCATTTTGTAGCACTATATGCTATGTCACAAATCCAATATTCAGTATTAATCAGTCCATCCATCATTTTTTTACTCCTTAAAATATCATTAGTGCTATAAGAAAACCATTTTTTAATCAGAAGGAACAGAAAAGATGTCACATGAGTTAATAATTTTGCAGTTTTTGTTATGAGATAAGCCCAAACTAAACTGACACCTTTGTGCCAGATGAGCTGGCACTCCAGTATTTATTAACATTTCATTGGTATTATTTATAATCTAGGCAATAATGTTGCCAAGGAATGGAGTGATAGGCATAAGTCAGTTTTAAAACTACCTACATGTAGTATCATCCCTAAGGTTCTTTGAAACCGTACTTAATGATTTCCCTCTACCCTCCTCCTGTTACATTACTGTCACTGTGAAATAATTAAGTCCAAGTCCTGTCAGAAACCTGCTAGGGAACTGTCTGCCCATTTCTTACTGCTCTCTTCCTTTAAAGTTTCAATGTAATCTTTAATTGCTGTAAGCTCTAAGAGGAAAAAATATCAACACTATATTATATTGAAATCCATAGGGACATTTTTCAGTTGCCTCTTTGGAAATTGGAGCTACAGGTTGGAAATGGACCGTGATGCAGTTACACACTCCAGTTTTCAGCTGGGGACTCGTAACTCACATTATGTTCTGTGATATGTGGCAAGCAAGCTTGTGCTAAAGGGAGTATGTGAAATACAGGACATGAAAAGGTAGTAATAGTGGATACTTCCCTCTGCAAAACTAATCAGGGATCTTTGAAAGGCTTGCCATCTTAACAGCAAAAACATCCAAAACTAAGAACCAAAACCACTAAGGTATCCAGGCATGAAAAATTTGTGTAATCTTGTATCTGGTGGAGTAAAGTCTGGAGTCCAGGATGAGCCCCACCTAACAGTCATGGATACCAATTATTATGAATATCAAATAAAAGCTTGCACTTAAAGAACTATCTAGAAACCTAGCCAAGATCAATTATCTATCTTCTAAGAAGAAAATGTAAAGGAAAAATCTTCATAATATTGGATTTGGCAATGATTTCTTAAATATGACACCAAGCACAGGTAACAACAACAAAAAAATAGATAAATAGTATTTCATCAAAATTAAAAGCTGTGCCTCAAAGAACACTATCAACAGAGTGAAAAACTTGCTCATAAGAATAGGAAAACACATTTACAAATCATATGTCTGATAAGGGATTGACATCCAGACTATACAAAGAACTTCTACAGCTTAACAGCAAAAACCCAAATAGCTTGATTTTGAAATGGGCAAAGGACTTGAATAGACATTTCTCCAAAGAAGATATCCAGATGGCCAACAAGCATATGAAAAGATGCTTTACATCATTAACCAGAAGGGAAAACACAAATCAAACGAATAGAAGATAGTACTTCACACCTATTTAAATGGCTATGACCAAAAACCAGGAAATAACAATTGTTGGCAAGCAGGTAGAAAGATTGGAACCCTGTGCTTTGCTGGTGGGGGTGTAAAATGATACAGCCACTGTGGAAAGCCATACAGTAGTTTCTGAAAAAAATAAATATACAATTACCATATGATCAGCAATTCTACTTCTGAGTATGCATCCAAAAGGAATGAAGGCAAAAAATTTTTACACCCATGTTCATATAGCATTATTCGCAGTAACCAAATTGGGTAGAAACAACTGAAATATCCTTTGATGGATGAATGAATAAACAGTATGTGGTGTGTACACGCACACAAACAAGAATATTACTTGGCTCTAAAAAGGAAGGAAATAATGACAAATGCTGTTACAACATGGATGAAACTTACGGGCATTATGTGAAGTGAAATAAGCCAGTCACAAAAGGGCAAATAGTGTATGATTCCTCTTATATGAGGTACCCAAATTAGTAAAATTCATAAAGACAGAAAGTAGATGACGATTGCCGGGGGCTGTGGTGACACGGGAAAGGGAAGTTACTGGGTATGAAGTTTCCGTTCAGGAAGGTGAAAACTGTGAAGAGGTTTGGTGGTGATGACTGCGCAGCAGTGTGAATGTGCTTAATGCCATTGAGCAGAATCCTTGAAAATGACTTGAAAGGTGTGGCATGTCGATTTTACCATAGTTTTTTCTAAAAAGATAGCTTTATCGTCTGGAAGGGAAAACCTGCTCAGGCTTTCATCACTCTAGGACAAGGACAAATTCTGATAATCGATGTTTGAATTTTATCTTGGGAAACAATTTCCACATAGATATCTATCCTTGGCAATTACGTGAATTATGCCTTTGCAAAATTAATCTAACTGCATTTAATGAGTTCTATTGTGACTAGGTGGGATAGTGAGTGCCCAGGCTGAGAACAAGGTAGTGTATTCCTTTTTAAAAAGATAAAAAGTGTAAGTCACTCAGTCATGTCTGACTCTTTGTAAAACCATGGACCGCTCAGTCCATGGAATTCTCCAGGCAAGAATACTGGAGTGGGTAGCCTTTCCCTTCTCCATGGGATCTTCCCAACCCAGGGATCAAACTCAGGTCTCCCCCATTGCAGGCGGATTCTTTACCAGCTGAGCCAACCAGGGAAGCCCAAGAATGCTGGACTGGGTAGTCTATCCCTTCTCCAGCAGATCTTCCCAACCCAGGAATCAAAGTGGGGTCTCCTGCACTGCAGGCAGATGCTTTACCAGCTGAGCTACCAGGGAAGCCCTTTTTAAAAAAGATAGTGTTTACCAAAGAGGATCATAAAATGACTGGGAACTTCTGCAGAAAATCAGATTTTTTAGAGGAGTGGTTAAGAATACTCTTTAGAAACACTAAAACCAATCACAGATGATGATTGCTAGAGGGCAGTCTTACAGATTAAATAGTCCAAGTCTTTTCTCTTTAAAAGAAAAGATTAGTTATTTATATAAGAAAGAAGAATACAAAGAGAAACCATGCCTGAAGGTATGGGAAGGGCAACACACTTCCCTAGCTTCGCCCACACATGAAGCAATTCATGGATACACACTTTTCTCGTGGGAACAGGTAGCAGCCCCCACCTCCCGAGGGGCCTGTTTGGCATTCATCAGCTTCCTGTGATCTCCAGGAAGAGCCAGCCTCTGGCCACAGACTTGCCAGCTTAGACATGTGAAGTGTTCCCACAATGACAGCAGGCCAGTTCTCAGGAGTTGACATTTACTCCATTCACAGGATGGATACAGAGAGGAAAAAAAAAAAAAAAAAAGCGAGTTCATGAATTCACAGTGAGATTTATAAATGCCACACGACCAAAAATATCCAAAGCCATCTTGACCAGCACATTTTCCTCCCTGTTAAATATTTGTAGGTAGCCAAATATTAATCAGAAAAGATTGCTTGGTGAACATGAAGTCATAAGTCAGGTATTCAGTGCTCACTGCTGTAAGCCCTGGAGAATTTAACTGTTCTGGTTTCACCCTGAACATAGGTATAGGTTCAAAAACTGCCCGGGTGATTTTAAAGTACAACCAAGGCTGTGAACCACTGAGGTAGTGGAAGCTGATGTATCACAAGTCTAGAGACTATCTCCCAGATGCCCTTTGGTGAAGGTCCTCTCTCTAAACAGTGGTTGAGTACTGCCAATGTCTGCCTCAGATACTTTTATTTCCTATGTAACCAAGCTCTGTTTTTTCCCTTCCACGCTGTCATTTTATAGGAAAACAGGTGAAGTAACTTGCCTTAGGTTATACGATTAGAGGCAGAGTCAGAACTAGAGTTGCAGTTTTTCTGAACTTACTCCATAGTTTTCCCTCTTCACTTGGCCTTTTGAGGGACCTGCAGGGACTTTATAATAATGGGTTGCTTTGAAGGAACGTGGATTCTCACAGATCTTGTCAGGTCCCCATAGTTTGCATGTCAATGGCTTTTAGTTTCTTAAAGTATGACTGGCTAGGGACAGAATTAATGAGTTCAAGTTGAGACATAGTTACATTCCGCGGAGTCTGCACAGATTGGCCACCCTCCTCTGTGCTGCCTACCGTATTGTGTGTTTACCTCCCTCTTACAAGCTGGTTTATTTGTCTAATTATATGTCCATCTCATCCATTATCTTATTTGTTTTGGCACCGCTAATTCCTGACATGTGCTAGGCTCCAAAATATTGGGTTGGCCAGAAAGTTTGGGTTTTTCTATAAAAGCTTACGGAAAAACCCAAACTTTCTGGCCCAAACAATACCAATAATATAAAATTATGTTAAAGCTAATTCTGCTCCACTCTCTGAACCTATAGTACACACCTAGAGAACACTCATCCCTTTGTGGGTCAGTTTTTAGTAAGGGATGTGGGGCAAACATCTCGTTCACATCATGGCAATGTAACATGCATTTACTGTTTGGATGTGATGCACCTCTACATCACAATGATAGATTTTTATAAAAGACACTCCCTGAAAAAACTAAATTGAAAATGTGGGTATTCTATTAATAAAAGTTACAGTAAACCTGTTATAAGGAATCTAATTCAGTTCAGTTGCTCAGTCCTGTCTGAGTATTTGCGACCCCATGGACTGCAGCACACCAGGCTTCCATGTCCATCACCAACTACGGGAGCTTACTCAAACTCATGTCCATTGGGTTAATGATGCCATCCAACCATCTAATCCTCTGTCATGCCCTTTTCTTTCTGCCTTCAATCTTTCCCAGCATCAGGGTCTTTTCCAATGAGTCAGTTCTTCCCATAAGGTGGCCAAAGCATTGGAGTTTCAGCTTCAGCATCTGTCCTTCCAGTGAAT
This sequence comes from Oreotragus oreotragus, assembly GCA_006410675.1. NCBI lineage: Eukaryota > Metazoa > Chordata > Mammalia > Artiodactyla > Bovidae > Oreotragus > Oreotragus oreotragus. The sequence continues at coordinate 166,599 of SJYX01000083.1, forward strand.
ATTCAGATTTTCTTTAAGATGAACTGGTTGGCTCTCCTTGCTGTCCAAAGGACTCTCAAGAGTCTTCTCCAACACCACAGTTCAAAAGCATCAATTCTTCAGCACTCAACTTTCTTTATAGTCCAACTCTCACATCCGTACATGACTACTGGAAAAACAATAGCTTTGACTAGATGGACCTTTGTTGGCAAAGTAATGTCTCTGTTTTTTAATATGCTGTCTAGGTCGATCATAACTTTTCTTCCAAGGAGCAAGCATCTTTCAATTTCTTGGCTGCAGTCACCATCTCCAGTGGTTTTGGAGCCCCCCAAAATAGTCTCTCACTGTTTCCATTGTTTTCCCATCTATTTGCCATGAAGTGATGGGAGATGCCATGACTTTCAGTTCAGTTCAGTTGCTCAGTTGTGTCCGACTCTTTGTGACCCCATGAACTGTAGCATGCTAGGCCTTCCTGTTCATCACCATCCCCCAGAGTTCACTCAGACTCAACGTCCATCGAGTCCATGATGCCATCCAGCCATCTCATCCTCGGTCGTCCCCTTCTCCTCCTGCCCCCAATCCCTCCCAGCATCAGAGTCTTTTCCAATGAGTCAACTCTTCACATGAGGTGGCCAAAGTAGTGGATTTTCAGCTTTAGCATCATTCCTTCCAAAGAAATCCCAGGGTTGATCTCCTTCAGAATGGACTGGTTGGATCTCCTTGCAGTCCAAGGGACTCTCAAGAGTCTTCTCCAACACCACAGTTCAAAAGCATCAATTCTTCGGTGCTCAGCCTTCTTCACAGTCCAATTCTCACATCCATACATGACCACAGGAAAAACTATAGCCTTGACTAGATGGACATTAGTCGGCAAAGTAATGTCTCTGCTTTTGAATATACTTTCTAGGTTGGTCATAACTTTTCTTCCAAGGAGTAAGCGTCTTTTAATTTCATGGCTGCAGTCACTATCTGTAGTGATTTGGGAGCCCAAAAATATAAAGTCTGACACTGTTTCCACTGTTTCCCTATCTATTTCCCATGAAGTGATGGGACCAGATGCCATGATCTTCGTTTTCTGAATGTTGAGCTTTAAGCTAACTTTTTCACTCTCCTCTTTCACTTTCATCAAGAGGCTCTTTAGTTCTTCACTTTCTGCCTTAAGTGTGGTGTCATCTGCATATCTGAGGTTATTGATATTTCACCCAGAAATCTTAATTCCAGCTTGTAATTCATCCAGTCCAACATTTCTCATGATGTACTCTGCATATAAGTTGAATAACCAGGGTGACTATATACAGCCTTGATGTATTCCTTTCCTGATTTGGAACCAGTCTGTTGTTCCATGTCCAGTTCTAAACGTTGCTTCTTGACCTGCATACAGATTTCTCAGGAGGTATGTCAGGTGGTCTGATATTCCCATCTCTTTAAGAATTTTCCACAGTTTGTTTCTACATAACTTCAAATCAGTAACAATTTTTCCTCTTTCTGTATGACACTCTTTTGAAAAATGACAAGCAAAATGCCCCTTATTTCTCCAGAGTACATCAAGATATGAAGTCAGGGAAGATTCAGGGCAAACACCAATACCTTCTGTTACAGGGTAGGAATCACTGGTGTTTGACTTGATGGATCCACAGCACTGTAAAATTTTGGAGTGTCTTCAAACCACCAGACCAAAATTGACTCAAGATTAGCTCTTGTTCCGAATAGTTTTATGGCAATTATGCTCTCATATTCCACATTTTTGAACATTAGTCATTCATGAATAACATGTATGTTAACTATCGAACAGATGTTTACCCTTTTTTCTACTGCTCTTTGTAGGTGGGTGTTTATTTTATTTCTATTTAGGTGTTCAGCCCTCTCAACCACTCTCCTCAGGCGCACGTGTCATTGAAGCTGAAAAGTTTCCATGGTCTGTCTTACTATCATTTTTCATTTCAAAAAGGTACAGAAATATATTACTTGCTTTAATTTTAATGTTTCCTTGGTACTCAGTTCAAAATGAGAATCTTTAAATTGTTTTCTAATTTCATTCTTACTAAATTAATATTCAAAGTTCACTCATTAAGTCAGAATTTTGTCCATAACGGCCTGGTGCATGAAAAGGATCTAAGCGTTATTTCCTCCATTTTAGGACAAGGAAAACAATGACTGTGTCTAACAAAAGAATCCATCTTCTCCAGTTTCCGCAGCTAATTAAAGTAGTGTGGTTCAAAGAGAAGCAGATCAGACTTCTGGGTCTTTATTACTTAAAGGAGGAGAAGATAAATTTTTTCTGTACCTTCTCCTCATTTCATTGGCACAGAGGCAAACGCTTAAAACATGTAGCTTAAAGTGAGATAGATCTCAATAACAGAATCTAGAATTAAAGGAATCAAAAATTGGGAATAATTAATAGAGCATTTAGCTTAAAGATGGCTGCTCTGATGGGAGAGGCAACTCCCCCTCACTGCCCATCTGTGGCAGACATCACTAATCAATTATCGAGCCTAAATGTGGCCCCACAGATATTTTCTGGAGTAACTGGAGTTGCTAGTAATTCCCTACCTAAGCTAATTAATCTGTCATCTTACATTATGAGGCCCACGAAGGTAAGGTGACCAGCCCAAGGTCACTCAGTGGCTGACAGATAAGTCTTCTTCTGTATCATGTATGCTTTGCACGAATTTAACAATGTCCTGGAATCCAGCAAGGACACAGAAGAATCTATAGAGTGGATCACTTCTGCCTGGGAAAGCAGTCACGAGGGAACAGCTAGGTACAGACAGCAGAATATTACTGTTCCTCGTCCTATTCCAGGGAGAGGGCCAGGGATAAAGAAGAGGAAAGCTAAGATCCTTCCACAAACCTTCAAACCGTGGGATTCTTGAAACTGTCCCTCTAGGTAGTGAGGAAAGAACAAAGGTTTCACAATAAGAGCAGTGGTCCCTAGACATCTTCCTCCCTACACATTCTAGCTCCCACAGCTAGAATCAGAAGTTCTTCAGAAGCAATTCACTTTCTCAAAAACCTTATCCATCTCTAGGCTAGAGGGTGTGGTAATGAAATGATTTGTTGGGATGGGACTTGGATCGACTCGGGGGATTGGAAAAGAAGTCACCAAGGAGAGGGGTCTGGCTGGCTGTGAGGTTGCTCCTGAGAAAACAGAGGTACCAGGCTGTTGTTGCACCAGCTTCAGAGAGTCTAAAATGGGAGGACTGATAGTGAAATGAGAATGTAAAGTCAGTTTTGGCAGCAAATAAGCTATAGCTGATTGGGTTTGTCCAGCCTTTCCCTTTGAACTCCGTTTGGGGTTTATGATCCCTGTAATTCAGAATGAAAATTAGTGCAACAATTAAGGTTAGGCTTAACTAACCTAATAAAGCTTTCTCAAGGTACCCTTGGGGATTTGAAGCCAAGGCCATAGCTTCATTTAAAGGACAGGGGTTGAAGGTCGCGGGGGGAGAGACAGCAACAGGGCAAAGCAGACTCTGAACATAATTCCGTTTTATTCAGGCTTGCTGCTGCTGTTAAGTTGCCAGGCCATGCCCGACTCTTTTGTGACCCCGTGGACTGTAGCCTGCTAGGCTCCTCTATCCATGGGATTTCCCAGACAAGGATACTGGAGTTGGTTGCCGTTTCCTTCTCCAGGGGATCTTCCTGACCTGGGAATCAAACTCATGTCTCCTAAATTGGCAGGCAGGTTCTTTACCACTTATTCAGCAGGGAAGCCCTTATTTATGCTTGCCTGCCTCCTAAAATGTGCCTGTAATCTTCTCTTGAGAGAAGTGGCCTTTAAGATGTAAACAAAGTAGCAGTCTGTGGCACTGAGAGAGAATAAGAAGCAACTTGGGAGAAAGATGTGAAAGACTTTGAACAGTAAGACCAGATCTTCTTTCCTAAAAGAAGATGGGTAAGGAGAAGTACTGTTTCTTTTCTGCCTGGGATAATCTACATGCAGTTTGCTTTTTGAGTTGCACACTTACCTTACTGCGGAATTCAATGCTTAGCAAATATAATGGCTGTGGGATTGAATAAAAGGGAGTTTCCTTAAATCCAATTGGCAAAGGATCACTGTTTACAGGGCTGCAGGCATTTCACGCCAGTTGATACAGAGTCTTTTGGTTTGCCAACATAACTCATTTCTGAGTCTCAGAAAAGGAACAATGATTCCATAGACTTTGTCAGTCCTCTGTTAGGAGTCTATTGCTTAACCAAGTTGGAAGGACACAAAAGTAATGTAATATGCAACTGGGATAAGGGCATTTGTTGATTTGTTGTTATTTTTATGAAAGTATTACCATGTGCCAAGGGCATAGCACTTTACATGGACTTTCTCATGTTTACCCTCACAGCGATCCCCAGGTTAGGTAACTCTCCCATTTGCCAGTGAGAAGAGTGAGGCTCAGAGCATCAGGGCCCCTGCCCCCAAGATTCCACAGTGGGTGAGAGTCAGAGCTGAGATTAGAAGGCAGGTTGTCCTGACATCACACCAAACCCTGACCAAGGATGGTCATGCAGGAAGTCACATCCATTCAGCAGTCCCATTAGGAAGTTCAATTTAGTGGGAGAATCCAGCACCTTGCAGTAATATGAAATAAAATAGAAAATAACAGAAGATATCTTATATAAAGGATAAGTATTGATTTATGATACATTTTTAAACTTTTTGTATATGTTTTTTGTGTGTATGTATACACACACACATGTATATGTACCTGGTATCCTTGGTTTCCATAGACTTTGTCAGTCCTCTGTTAGGAGTCTATTGCTTAACCAAGTTGGAAGGACACAAAAGTAATGTAATATGCAACTGGGATAAGGGCATTTGTTGATTTGTTGTTATTTTTATGAAAGTATTACCATGTGCCAAGGGCATAGCACTTTACATGGACTTTCTCATGTTTACCCTCACAGCGATCCCCAGGTTAGGTAACTCTCCCATTTGCCAGTGAGAAGAGTGAGGCTCAGAGCATCAGGGCCCCTGCCCCCAAGATTCCACAGTGGGTGAGAGTCAGAGCTGAGATTAGAAGGCAGGTTGTCCTGACATCACACCAAACCCTGACCAAGGATGGTCATGCAGGAAGTCACATCCATTCAGCAGTCCCATTAGGAAGTTCAATTTAGTGGGAGAATCCAGCACCTTGCAGTAATATGAAATAAAATAGAAAATAACAGAAGATATCTTATATAAAGGATAAGTATTGATTTATGATACATTTTTAAACTTTTTGTATATGTTTTTTGTGTGTATGTATACACACACACATGTATATGTACCTGGTATCCTTGGTAGTGATATAAAATTGACTTCTTACTGTGGATTATCACCAAAAAATGTAAAGATTACTGCTCTAAACCACTCAAGAGTCCTGCCTCCATGTGTAGGTGGGAGGTATTTGACCCTCTTACTGGGCTTTTAAAGATTGGGGAAAAGAGAGCAAAAGGTGTACTTCTTAGAAAGCATCAAAGACAGAGATATCAAGAACTCTTAATTAGTCTTTGTCTCTGAGTACACAAACTTTTTCTTAAAGGGCTAGATAGTAAAAATTTGAGGCTTGCTGGCCAGATGATCCCTATCGCCACTACTCAATTCTGCAAATGTAGGAGTAGACAATCTATCAAGTAAATGAGTATGTCTGTGGTCCATAAATTTTATTTACAAAAGCAGACAGCTGGCCTGTGGGCCACAGTTTGCTAACTCCTACTTTGGAGCCTTGAGTATAGACAGGAAGTTCCTGAAGAGAATTCCCCAGTGGTCCAGTGGTTAGGACTCAGTGCTTTCACTGCAGGGTCCCAGATTCAGTCCCTGCTGGGGGACCCAAGATCCCACAAGCTGGGTACTATGGGGAGGAAAAAACACCTGTGTTGCCAGAACTATTTAAAATCCTAAAAGATGATGCTATTTCTGTGCTGCACTCAATATGCCAACAAATTTGGAAAACCCAGCAGTGGTCACAAGACTGGGAAAGGTCAATCTTCATCCTAATTCTGAAGAAGAGCAGTACTGAGGAATTTTCAAACTACTGGACAATTGCACTAATCTCCCATGCTAGTAAGGTTATGCTCAAAATCCTCCAAGCCAGCCTTCAGCAATACATGAAGCAAGAATTTCCAAATGTTCAAGTTGGGTTCAGAAAAGGCAGCTGCTGCTGCTGCTGCTAAGTCACTTCAGTCGTGTCCGACTCTGTGTGACCCCATAGACGGCAGCCCACCAGGCTCCCCCATCCCTGGGATTCTCCAGGCAAGAATACTGGAGTGGGTTGCCATTTCCTTCTCCAATGCGTGAAAGAGAAAAGTGAAAGTGAAGTCGCTCAGTCTGTC
>SJYX01000083.1:174330-190047 GCA_006410675.1 Oreotragus oreotragus
AAGCAAAGAGGAACTAAACAGCCTTTTGATGAGGGTGAAGGAGGAGAGTGAAAAAGCTGGCTTAAATTTCAATATTAAAAAAAAAAACTAAGATCATGGCATTCAGTCCCATCACTTCATGACAAATAGAAGGGGGAAAGGTGTAAACAGTGACAGATTTTCTCTTCTTAGGTTCTAAAGTCACTGCGGATAGTGACCGCAGCCATGAAATGGTAAGACAATTGCTTCTCAGCAGGAACAGTATGACAAACCTAGACAGTGTGTTAAAAAGCAAAGACTTTGCTGACAAGGTCCGTATAGTTAAGGCTATGGTCTTTCCGTTAATCATGTACAGATGTGAGAACTGGACAATAAAGAAAGCAGAGTGCCAAAGAATTGATGCTTTCGAATTGTGGTGCTTGGAGAAGATTCTTGAGAGACCCTTGAACAGCAAGGACATCAAACTAGTCAATCTTAAAGGAAATCAACCCTGAATACTCATTGGAAGGACTGATGCTGAAGTTGAAGCTCCAATTCTTTGACCATCTGATGCAAACAGCCAACTCACTGGCAAAGACCCCGATGCTGGGTAAGACTGAGGGCAGGAAGAGAAGAGGGTGGCAGAGGATGAGATGGTTGGATGGCATCAATGATTCAATGGACATGAATTTGGGCAAACTCTGGGAGATAGTGAGGGACAGGGAAGCCTGGTGTGCTGCAGTCCAAGGGGTCATAAAGAGTCGAACGTAGCTTGGCAACTGAACAATAGGCCTGTAGCAATTGAATGGTACCAAACTATAAGGACAGCCCCACTTTCAAATGATCATTCCCAGATAAAGTGTTCAGGTTTCTTTAGACATGGTCATCATTCCTGTATTATTTGGTATATAAGTTATGCTTTGCTGCATAAAAAATTTACCCTGTAACTTATAGCTTAAAATAGCAAATATTATTTCATAGTTTCTATGGGTTTGAACCAGTTTGATGTCATGAGGGAAGATCTTCCATGCTCTTCCAATTTTGTGGTTGTCAGCAAGATTAAGCTTTTTGCAAGCTTCCCTCAGTTCCTTGACATTTGGGCCTCTCCATGGCACACACATGGCAACTAGTTTCTATCAGAATCAGCAAATGAGAGAGAGAGGACAGAGCTAGAAGCCAGAGTCCTTTCATAATCTAGGAAGTGACATTCTGTAACTTTGTCTGCACTATTGTTGTGCACTAGAAGGGAGTTGCTAGGTATAACCCAAGGGGAGGGGATTACACCAGGGTGTGGATACCAGGAACCATTTTAGAGGCTGTCTACCACTTATGGGCTAGGTATTTTATTCCTTCATTGAACAATTATTTTTGAGTACCTACTATATGCCAAGAATTTCTGTAGACAGTGAACAGAACAGACAAAAATCCATGTCCTGATTCTGGTGTACTGCCCCCAACCCTCCAAATTCATATATTGAAGCCCCAACTACCAGTGTGGCTGAATTTGGAGATGGGGTCTCTAAGAAGTAAAAAGGTCAAAAGGGTATGACCTGATCCAATAGGATTAGTCATCTTACGTGCTCTGTCCTCCCACCCACGCCATGTGGGTGGAAAAGAAAGCCCGTGGGAGGAAAGAGGGAGAGGCAGCTATCTACACCTAGGAAGAGAGAATTCACTAGAAACAGAAAGTGGTGACAAGGGCCAGGGAGAGAAAGAAAGTGGGGCAGTGCTGGGGATAGGTTGCAACTTTTTTGAATCGGTGGTCAGTGCAGGTCTCAGGGAGGTAATAGCTGTGTGAAGCTCATAGGAGCGACAGGAATGAACCAACAAATACAGGGAAGAGTTTCAGTGCACCGGAAGCATACTGCTCAAGGAACAGCAAAGACACCATCATATCTGGAACAGAATGTATGTTAAGGAAGGCGGGGAGAATATGTAGGGTCCATCAGTCGCTGCAGAAATTTGGACTTTTACTCTGAATGAAATAGAGAGTTATTACAGGGTTTTAAACTCAGCAGTGTCATGATTTAACTGACATTTTAATGTTCCTCTGGCTTCTGTATGAAAATTTGAAAGTATCAATTCTTTGGTGTTCAACATTCTTTATGGTCCAATTTTCACATCTGTACTAGAAAAAGCATAGCTTTGACTATAGGGACCTTTGTCAGAAAAGTGGAGTCTTTGCTTTTTTAATACGCTGTCTAGGTTTGTCATAGTTTTTCTTCTAAGAAGCAAGCATCTTTTCATTTAATGGCTGCAGTCACATGCCACATGGCACAGCCAAAAAGGAAAAAATTTTTAACTTTCTGTTTAAAAAAAAAGAGAAATGATGGGGTTGAGGGAGGTGTGGTTGCCAGTGGTGGTAATGAGAAGTCACCTCTTACTTTGATTTTCAGAAGCAGAACTCTGGTGCATCAGTCTCTTTATCAGTAGAGCTTCCTCTAAATACTTTCTGTTTGTAGTAGGTAAAGTGCAAGGAGCACTAGACAGAAGTGGGGAGACCAGGGTAGTGGAAAGATAAGAGGCAAAAGCAGTTAACCTCTGGGTCTCAGGCTGAGTCCTCTCTGAGTCTAAAATTACAATTCAATGAGACCATCAGAGGAAGGTAGATTTAGGACAAATGAACAGTTTGGTTACTGTTCATTTTAAGCTTGATTATTGCTTGCGAGAGGGAAAAAAAAAAGCAAGAAATTATAGATCTGGGCCTGCAGAAAAGTTTTTCTTTTTAATTGCAGGAAAGTAGATATCATTGAGAAAAGTCCCATGTTTAATCTTTAGGCAGCCTGAGCCTGAAAAAACTGAGGAATGTGTATCATTCTGTTCACCCAATGCAGGTGAACAAAACAGAATTCAACTCCATTCAAACAAGATTCTATTCCTTAGAGAGTTAAGTGATGTTACAGTTTTAGATAGAGTTCAAGTCACTCTAATCTCCTTCCGTGTACCCACATGTCAAGTCCAATGTGCCATGACAAGGCGTTGCCCCTCAAATAAGAGGGATTAAAGTGTATTATTTGCCATCTTTGCCACCCACTGGAAATGTACTGGAGGAGGTTAGCAGGAGCCAAATAAGGCATCCTTAAACATTCATGTCAAACAGGCTGAGACTTGAGGACAACTGCTTTCGGAACCCATCAGGCACTTTGTCCAAGAGAAAAATACACGTAAGCCACCAAATACATTTTTTAGTAATAAAATTACAATATTGAATAGGTCAGGACAACGCAAGGGGTTAGTATTTTTGGACTGTCCATTGCCCATGTTCACTCATTTATTCCTCAAAATGACCTCAGGAGACAAATATTATTATGTCTGTTTTGCAGAGGAGGGAGTTGATCCTGACTTGCCTGAGAACATACAACTAGTGAGTGCAGAGCTGGGCTTCCACCCACAAAGCTGCCATGTATTGTGTTTTGTCTCAAGGGTTGGCTCTGATCACTATACCTTAATGTTCAATGAGGGCTTCCCAGGTGGCTCATGGGTAAAGAATCTGCCTGCTGATGGAGGAGACGCAGGTTTGATCCTGGGCCTGGAAGATCTGCTGGAGAGGAAATTATAACCTACTCCAGGATTCTTGCCTGGGAAATCCCATGGACAGAGGACTTCTGGGCTACATAGTCCATGGGGTCATAAAATGTCAGACACAACCGAGCCAACTAAACAACAGCAGCAACAGTGTTCAGTGAGCCCAAATAGAAGAGCAGTCACATTTTATCCACATTCTAGTTGTTTTCATTCTGAGAACTAATTGCATCAGTGTACTGGGGAATTTAAGAGCACCAAGAAAGTCCAGAATCTGTACCAAACTGAGCAGAGCTGCAAAATAGGTTATAAGACTGAGCAACTGAACTGAACTAAACTGAGCGGTTAAGACTCTGTATATATATACATTCTTTTTTAGTACGTTCTTTTCCATTATTGTTTATCATAGGAATATAGTTCTCTGTTATACAGTAAGACTTTATTGTTTATTCATTTTATATATGAAAGCTTACATCTGCTAAACCTAACTGCCCACTACATCCCTCCCCTAAGGCCTTCCCCCTTGGCAACCACCGGTTTGCTCTCTGTGTTCATGATTCTGTTTCATAGATAGGCTCATATTTTAGATTCCACTATCCTTATGAACTTGGGATGAATCCCACTTAGTCATGGTGTATGATCTTAATTCTATGTTGTTGGATTCAGTTTGCTAACATTTTGCTGAGAATTTTTACGTGGATATTCATCAATGACATTGGCCTATAATGTTTTTAGGGTGGTCTCTTTGTCTGGTTTTGTATTAGGGTGATGGTGGCTTCATAGAATGTTTTGGGGTGTATTACCTCCTCTTCAAATTTTTAGAAGTTTGAGAAGAAACTGGTACAAGTTCTTCTTTGTATGTTTGGTAGACTTCACCTTTGAAGCCATCTGGTCCTGAACTTTTGTTTATAGAGAATTTCTAAATTATACATTCTATTTCACTTCTAGTAACTGGTCTATTCAAATTATCTGTTTCTTCTTGATGCAGTTTTGGTGGGCTGTATGTTTCTAGAAACTTGTCCATTTCTTCTAGGTTGTTGAATTTGCTGGCATATAATGGACCATAGTATTTCTTTATGCTTTTTTGTATTTTTGCAGTATCAGTTGGTATGTCTCCATTTTCATTTCTTATTTATTTATTTGAGTTTTCTCTTTTCTTATTGGTGAGCCTGGCCAGAGGTTTGTCAATCTCGTTTATGAGAAAGAATAGTGTCTTCAGTAGACAGTGTTGGGAAAACTGGACAGCCTCATACAAAAGAATGAAACTAGATCACTATCTTATACCATACAAAACATTAACTCAAAATGGATTAGAGTTGAATGTAAGACCTGAAACCATTGAATTCCTAAAAGTAAACCTAGGCAGTATTCTCATTTGCATCAGTCTTGGTAATATTTTTTGGATTTGCATCAAAACACAGGGAATCAAAAGCAAAAATAAATGGAACAACATCAAACCAAATGCTTTTTCACAGTGGAAGAAACCATTATCAAAACAAAAGGCAACCTACTGAGTAGGAGAAGGTATTTGTAAATCATATATCTAACAAAAGGTGGGCAAAATGGATGAAAGGGCTCAAATGTACGGTAATGGGTAGTAACAAGACTAGTGGTAATGATCCCTCTATAGTGTATTTAGATGTCAAGTTATAATGCTATACTCCTGGAATGTATATACATATTTTAAAAAACAGTAAATAATTTCTCTGGGGAAAAAAAAAAAAAACACAGGTGGAGACCGGAAAGGTCAACAAGGTGATTCATTATAACTTCCTGCCCTTCCAGGAACAAAGGGAAAGAGAGTCACTTAATCCCAGAATTTTGGTAATAACACTCAAGGCAGAATAGAGAGATACATACCAATATTATATCTTATATCTGATCTTATACCTTGTGAAAGAATAATTCTGGCCATTAGTATGCTAAAAATGATGTTTTTCCCCCCACCCCCACCCCTGTCCTAAATTCCGTTACAAATCTTTCTAACAAATCTCTCTAACATTCACTGACAATGAATAGTGGTGTGATAAAATTTCTTATTCCTAGTCCTGTGGTTTCTCCTCTAACCACAGAGAGAGTTATAGGGGTAGGTAGGAGAAAGCTACCTTCTCTCCAATACAGGTGTGTAGAGAAAGAGGAAAGCTCACAGCTTGGTGGGTTGAGTGGAAGCGGGTAGAGTAGTATCGTGTAGAACTAAGAAAGCTAGCCTACTTATTTCCCAATACTTTGTTCATATAATTACACTTATTACAGATCCTTATAACTTCTCTAAAAATCCACGTTCCTTATCTACATTTCTGTTTGGTCCTGTGCCTAGTTCATCTGTCACCTTTCAGCCACGTCTGTTTTTCTCTATTCAGCTCTATAATTCTGAACTTGAGGGTCTGCATACTACTTTTCCCAGGATTCTTTGACAGCCGGCTTCCTGTTATTTTTCTTCTAGTAGGCATCACTGACTGGACATAGAAAGCAAGAAAATGGAAAAGTTATTTTCCCTCCTCCTCTGCTTCAAAACCTTCTCTGGAAGTGGCTGTATCCCTCAGGTAATCCCACCATTCTCCATAGTAGCAACATCACCAGGAAGCCTCTTCTCTGTGGTTCTATAATAGCCAGAGTTCAGTTCAGTTCAGTCCCTGTCTCTTATACACATCTAGATGTGTATAAGAGACAGGTTATAACCTTGTATGGAACAACAGATTGGTATTGAGAAAGGGGTATGACAAGGCTGTTTATTGTCACTCTGTTTATTTAACTTAAATACAGAGCATGTCATGAAAAGTGCCTGGCTGGATGGGTTATAAGCTGGAATCAAGACTGCTGGGAGAAATATGACCAACTTCAGATATGGGGATGATACTACCCTAATGGCAGAAAGCAAAGAGGAACTAAACAGCCTTTTGATGAGGGTGAAGGAGGAGAGTGAAAAAGCTGGCTTAAATTTCAATATTGTCCAAGGGACTCTCAAGAGTCTTCTCCAACACCACAGTTCAAAAGCATCAATTCTTCGGCGCTCAGCCTTCTTCACAGTCCAACTCTCACATCCATACATGACCACAGGAAAAATCCTAGCCTTGACTAGACGGACCTTAGTCGGCAAAGTAATGTCTCTGCTTTTGAATATGCTATCTAGGTTGGACATAACTTTTCTTCCAAGGAGTAAGTGTCTTAATTTCATGGCTGCAATCACCATCTTCAGTGATTTGGGAGCCCCCCAAAATAAAGTCTGACACTGTTTCCCCATCTATTTCCCATAAAGTGATGGGACTGGATGCCATGATCTTCATTTTCTGAATGTTGAGCCAACATTCAGCCAACTTTTTCACTCTCCACTTTCACTTTCATCAAGAGGCTTTTTAGTTCCTCTTCACTTTCTGCCATAAGGGTGGTGTCACCTGCATATCTGAGGTTATTGATATTTCTCCCGGCAGTCTTGATTCCAGCTTGTGTTTCATCCAGCCCAGCATTTCTCATGATGTATTCTGCATAGAAGTTAAATAAGCAGGGTGACAATATACAGCCTTGATGTACTCCTTTTCCTATTTGGAACCAGTCTATTGTTCCATGTCCAGTTCTAACTGTTGCTTCCTGACCTGCATACAGATTTCTCAAGCGGCAGGTCAGGTGGTCTGGTATTCCCGTCTCTTTCAGAATCTTCCACGGTTTAGCATAGCCACAGAGCCCTTCTACTCTACACATCTGTTTCCTGGTAATGTCACCAGCTATAGTGATCATAGTTGTATTTACTTAAACTGTAGGTTACTAGCCATTCCCTTTGCATTCTCTCTCTGCGTGTCTTCCTCTGCTGTTCCATTACCCAAGTAATTAATTCCCCATGTTAAATTTCTTCTATTTGAAATAGCTACAGAAGTTTCTGTTTTCTTTACTTTTATTAATACAGATCCCAATAAATTTTTTTCCAGTTATCTGCTTCTTACCACTAGAATCAGACACTACCTCCCACCCTGAGATGTGCTCCAGTTACATTCCACTTCCTCCTCACTTGCTACCTCTTGAACGTTAATAATTCAAGAGTCGCATGCTACCTCTAGAAAAGACCATCAGTGGACAACTTTGATGAAGAAAAACTAAGTTTATTAGACTTACTACACGAAGAGTGAACACTTGCTAGAGTCCTGGTAACATGTCAGAGGGGAAGTTATAGAAGAGCATTATAAGCTTTCAGAGCTGGATGAGGTGATTTTAAAAAGTCTTTTAAGATAGGAAGCTAGTTGGGATTGGGTAGACTTTTTAATGTAAAAGCTTTAAATTCCAATCCACAGTGAGAGGAGGGCCTTTAAGTAATGACGTTAGTTCACAGTTTTATATTGCAGAAGCAACTACTTTCCAGAACAGGTAGCCAAGTTATTTTCTTGATCCTAGTATTGTCTAACATAGGAGCTAGGAAGTATACATGGTTCATGCTTTGTTTAACACAGAGAGAAATTACATTGTTTCAGTTCTTAGTAAACCAGTCTTCCTGTGGTTTTGTCTGTCTTTATTTATAATATTTCTTGCCCTGTGAATATATTTTATCTTTCATTGCACATCTATTCATTTATTAAATATCCATTTATTGAGAACTTACATGGCAGGCATTATTATAGACACTGGAGGATGGAGCCTATAATACATTATACCTTACTAGGAGAGAGAAACAATAAAGAAATAATACAAGTTTATCAAGCAATAATAAGTCCTATGAAGAAAAATAATTTAAAGTAAGCAGAGAAAATGTGACTGTGATGGGTTTCAAATAATATATTGAAATCATACCCATCTCTTTAACACCTATGGAATTAGTAACTCTTCAGTAAGTCATTGTCAACCACTATAAATTGAGATGATATGTTTATATATTGACTCATGTTTTTGTCCTCTTAGTAATTCTTTATCCTCCAGAACTTCCATTATTAAAGCTCCAGACTCAATTTATTGTCTGAATAAGAACAAAGAGTTAAAATCATGGTTTACAACTTAAATTCTCAGCCTTACAACTGCAAGAAAATTAATTCTGCCACCAACCTAAGTAGATGCATCACCAATTGAGTCTCCAGATGAGAACCAAGCTGTGGCTAACCTGTACTATAGCCTGCTAAGGACTCAGCTAAGCCATTTCCAGACTTCTGACCCACATACACTGTGAGATAATAAAGGTGTGGTGATTTAAGCTGCTAAATTCATGGTGATTTTTTACATAACAGTAGAAAATATACTTACTTTCTTCAATTTAAGTCTGAATTTGGCAATAAGGAGTTCATGATCTGAGCCACGTCAGCTCCTGGTCTTGTTTTTGTTGACTGTATAGAGCTTCTCCATCTTTGGCTACAAAGAATATAATCAATCTAATTTTGGTGTTGCCCATCTGGTGATGTCCATGTGTAGAGTCTTCCCTTGTGTTGTTGGAAGAGGGTGTTTGCTATGACCAGTGCGTTCTCTTGGCAAAACTCTATTAGTCTTTGCCCTGCTTCATTCCGCATTCCAAGGCCAAATTTGCCTGTTACTCCAGGTGTTTCTTGACTTCCTACTTTTGCATTCCAGTCCCCTATCATGAAAAGGACATCTTTTTTGGGTGTTAGTACTAAAAGGTCTTGTAGGTCTTCATAGAACCGTTCAACTTCAGCTTCTTCAGCATTACTGGTTGGGGCATAGACTTGGATTTCTGTGATATTGAATGGTTTGCCTTGGAAACGAATAGAGATCATTCTGTCGTTTTTGAGATTACATCCAAGTACTGCATTTCAGACTCTTTTGTTGACCATGATGGCTACTCCATTTCTTCTAAGTGATTCCTTCCCACAGTAGTAGATATAATGGTCATCTGAGTTAAATTCACCCATTCCAGTCCATTTTAGTTCGCTGATTCCTAGAATGTCAACGTTCCCTCTTGCCATTTCCTATTTGACCACTTTCAATTTGCCTTGATTCATGGACCTGACATTCCAGGTTCCTATGCAATATTGCTCTTTACACCATTGGACCTTCCTTCTATCACCAGTCACATCCAGATCAGGGTATTGTTTTTGCTTTGGTTCCATCTGTTCATTCTTTCTGGAGTTACTTCTCCACTGATCTGCAGTAGCATATTGGGCACCTGCTGATCTGGGGAGTTCCTCTTTCAGTATCCTATCATTGTGCCTTGTCATACTGTTCCTGGGGTTCTCAAGGCAAGAATACTGAAGTGGTTTGCCATTCCCTTCTCCAGTGGACCACATTCTGTCAGCCCTCTCCACCATGACCCGCCCATCTTGGGTGGCCCCACAACCAGTCCATTCTAAAGGAGATCAGCCCTGGGATTTCTTTGGAAGGAATGATGCTAAAGCTGAAACTCCAGTACTTTGGCCACCTCATGCTAAGAATAGACTCATTGGAAAAGACTCTGATGCTGGGAGGGATTGGGGGCAGGAAGAAAAGGGGACGACAGAGGATGAGATGGCTGGATGGCATCACCGACTCAATGGATGTGAGTCTGAGTGAACTCTGGGAGTTGGTGATGGACAGGGAGGCCTGGCATGCTGTGATTCATGGGGTCGCAAAGAGTCGGACAGGACTGAGCGACTGAACTGAATTGAGAAAATATACACCTTGAGTTGATCATATTGAAAGTTTTATCATCAGATGAAGGAATTTGCAGGGCACAAGGTGAGCGAGACTGAGGATATAGTTACTTTCATAGAGAAATAAAGACAATAGCCTTTGGCACCTTGAATACTTAATGAAAATCGCACTTCCTCCATTCCACATCAAATTAATACGTTTCTTTGTTTCTACAGCTTGCCCTTACTCTCCATTTTTAACGTAGTCTTGGCATTTGATACTTCATTGTTCCTGGGTTTATTCACTGAAGAAAAATATCCAGGTTCTGTGACCTGGTAGTTGATGATTTTGCTCTTAGGAGAATTTTAATCATGAGTGATTTGAAGATGGTGTGAGACCAAAATGGCTTAGTGAGTAAGCCTAGCAAAATCCCAAATTTTACTCTCAGAGGTGCTTAGGGTCTGCAATTTATTCGGAGGGCTTGCTTGGCCAACATGACCTTAACTTTGATCGAGAAAAATAGCAACACTTTCTAAAGATGCATTTATTCACTCTTTTCATGAGAATCAGAGAACATCAGTTGTCCATATCAAAGAACACTATTATTTTTATTACTTTTATTAATTGGGTGTCTTAGAATGGGATTTTTAGAAAACATAAAGGAGAGTTTACTTCTTACTGCTATTACTGCTAGCAGACCACCCAGAATCCAGACCTCAATGTAGCTTTTGTGTTTTCTTCTCATTATCAAGCATATAGTAACTCTGGGACACACAGAAACATTCTTTGAGAGAAGAAAGCTAACTGATAGTGCTAATGATAGCAATAAAGAGAAACTAAAGAAGTCTAAGAAAGAGAAGTTCTTTGCATTTTAAAGATTAGCTATTGTTTTAGGATGTGTCCCCTGTGCTTGTCAAGAATCTACTCTAAAATGCACCAATTGTGGAAGACTGGGAAAGGAAATACACTAAAAGGGAGGAAACTATCCATACTATTATTATCCTAAAATAACAAAAGTAACATTTTGGAATATATATTTCCAATCCTTTTTCTGTGTATTAATTTAGTTGAAATGAATAGCTCCCTACTTTTTGCTCTAACATATGAAAGATAAAGAAACTACCAAAAATTAAAAACTTCCAACAAATATATTTTAACAAATGCATTCTATTCCATTACATTAAAGTAACATTATTTATTATCTAAGTTCAATTTGGGCTAAATATTACAAATCTTGATATTTTGATGGTCTCATTTTCATTCACTTGAAGTTCTTTGGTGATTCTTTCTTCAACATACTTATTTAGTAGAAGTGCATTGTTTAATGTGCAAATATTTGGGGCTTTTCCAGATAGCTCTCTCATGTTAATTTCTATGTTGTCAGAGAATATACTACATATTTGAATCTTTTAAAATTTATTGACTCATTTTACAGCTCAACGTTTGATTTATTTTGATGGGATGTGGTATGTTTGAAAATGTTTACTCTGCTGTTCTTTGGTAAAGTGCTCTATCAAAAAATGTCAATTAGGTCAAGTTTTAAAAAGTAACATAATTTATGATATAATTTACTTAATAATCTTCCAATTAACCATTATTTTTCTAGTTTCATTATTTTAAAAAATAACACTGTAATAAACATTTACAAAAAATTGTATTCTTAAACATGAGTGTGTAGAGAAAAAACATGTGTGTATATATATATCTATGTGTATGTGTCTGTGTATCTAAAAGTAAATGTGTCACTATCCCTTGTAGCTCAAATAGTAAAGAATCTGCCTGCAATGCAGGAGGATTAGGTTCAATCCATCAGTTTGGAAGATCCCTTTGAGAGGAAATGGCAACCCACTCCAGTATTCTTGCCTGGAGAATCCCATGGACAGAGGAACCTGGCAGGCTACAGTCCATGGGGTCACAAAGAGTTGAACAAGATCTGAGAGACTAACACTTTCACTTATACTTTTAGAAGTGAAATTATTGATTCAGAATGTTATGAACATTTTAATAACTTTAATTCATTTTACAAAATGCTTTCCAAAACACGTTGGTCTAGTTTGTTGCCCTAATAGCTGTATAAAACCATATCCATTTCACCATAGTCTTGATAGCATTTTTAATAACTTGATCTTAGTGGTGATATGAGAGAAGGATCTAATTTCTTTTGATGCAAATTTTCTTTGCAATATTTTATGAACAATTTGTTGAGTGCATTGTCCCTTCACCACTGATTTACTTTCTCTCGTTCATTTTTAAATGATTATATCAGATAGAGTCTTTTTCTGGGCTTTCTCTTTCTGTTCTAACTTTTGCACCTGTATCACACACAGTGAATTGCTATAATTTCATAATATGTTATAATATCTGCTGGATCAAGTCTATGTCATTATTCTTTTTTGTATGGTTTTAAGCTAATTTCATCTTTTGGGGATACTTTTGCTTTTTGTTGTTGCTGCTGTTTTGTCTGTTTTTGGTTGGTTGGTTGGTTGGGTTTTTAAAATGTTATTGAGGTAGAGTTACTTTAAAATGTTGCATTAGTCTCTACTGTACAACAAAGTGTATCAGCTATATGCATACATATACCCCCTCTTTTTTTGTATTTCCTTCTCATTGAGCTCACCGCTCCACCACAGTGGCATTCCCTGTACTATACAGTAGGTTCTCATTAGTTATCTCTTTTATACATAGTATCAAGTATGTATATGTCAATCCCAACCTCTATTATAGCACCAACTGTATTTTACCTTAAATTATGGCTAATAACTATCCTGAAGAAATAGAAAGCTCTTTAAAGTTGTAGATTTAAAAAATTTTTTTAATGCCCCCTCCCTTTCTGTACCACAGCTATTTACTCATAAAATACAGTGAAGGTTTCTCAATGGCAGGCATTTGGTCTCAGTCAGAACTACTCCAAAGTTGGCCCTAATCTTCTCCTTTCTGAACATCCCTGAAACTTGATGCAGTGCCTCTGTCTCCTCCATTTCTCTCTTTGCTCAGTCACAGCCTAGCCACATCCAGAGAATCCGTAAGCAGACAGCATAAAAAATTGACAGTTACTACTGAGTGTAATTTGTTTCATGTACTGTCCTATGCACATCCTCCCTACCCATAGGCACTACTGAAAAATGAACTAATAGGTCATTATCATTATACAGGATGAATGAATATACGGCTAAATATTAATGAATTTCATTCGGTAATTACCCACATAAGAGACGAAATTATCATTTAAAAGAACTATAGCTACTAATTAGTCTCACTACTCCTTCAAGGGTGAAGTTTCAGTGAACAGAGGTTATTATATCTTGCTCTAAACTAAAACTAACTCTACCGATCATCAGTGTTTTTGTTTTTGTTTTGGTGTCTCTAAAAATGGTGTAAAATTTATTAATAACCAGGGATATTTTTAAACCAACTAATTGACTTTTTATTTGTTTAATAAACGCATTTGGTCAAAGATGTAATTCCCAAATCAAGTTATGTTTTATAAACATTTGGGGATTGAAAATGCAGATTCTTTTATAACCTCATACAGGGAGTTTGACTCTATGAGGCCAGGCCTGGAACCAGGAATCTGGGGATTTGGGGGGATTTTTTCCTTTTTTAAAAAAAATATTGGTTGATTGATTTGACTGTGCCAGGTGTTAGTTGCAGCATGTAGACACTAAGGTTGGCAGCAAGTGGGATCTAGTTCCATTACCAGGGATCGAACCCAGACCCCCTGCAATGGGAGAGGGGGGTCTTAGCCACTGGACCATCAGGGAAGTCCCTTTTCTATTTTTTACATTCCCCTGGTGCTCCTGATGAAACTTTTGGGAGCTACTAGGCTACAACATGTTGTTAACAAAGCTGAGATATTGTAAATATACACTAATATTCTACAAGATGTAAATTTTCTATAGAATTCTAGGCAAGATGATTAGGTGTTGCTAGGGACCCAAAGGAGTAGATTTATAAGCTGACATTTGTATGTAAGTGATGAGAAAAATACGTAAGAAGCATCTATGTTGGGATCACTGATCTTTCCAGTCTTTATAAACTGAACTTTTAATTCTTAGATCAGAAAGGGATGTCCAAGGCTGGTTTTCATGTGAACAGAGGAGAGGATTCCAGATTGAGGAACAAACAAAGACACCAGGTAGGTACCATCCTTTCTTATCCTTATCTACCCAACCAGCGCTTTGGCAAATTACCTCCTTATGGCCAGTACAACTGCCTAAAATCTGTTACTTACAGATTAATTCCTTTGAGTCACTCCTTATCATTTCATTCATTTTAATGATAAGTGAGCACTCAGAATTGCTAGACAGAATGCTAATCTCTGCAAGTGGGACATGAGAGATTCAGTCTCTGACCCCCTGAATTTCAAGTACATTGTGGGAAGCAGCCACATTCACCTATAACACAGCATAACAATGTGCTGTCAGAGAATAGGCTTTGGAGCCCACCGTGAAGTGAAAAATCTTTCAGTCTTGCTGTTAAAGTCCTTAAAATATTGGCCATATCATCAGGAAGTCAACAGGGTTATCACAGCACACAAAGCAACGCAATTTCCTGGGTGCTGTTGTTATTTCAGTTAGAGGGTTCGAGGGTGAGTGGGCTGGAATTCCAGCTGTTGACTCTTTTTTGCATTTCTATCCTCCAGGGATGCCTGGTTACAATGCCCAGGCCAAAGCCCTCTGACTGAACAAATGGTCAGAGTCTACTTAGATAGGCTAGTTATATTTTTATGAGGGTACTCAGCTGCATGAAAGTAGGAACTGGACCTGAATGGCTTGGGACAAGTGTAGCCACAGCAGGGAGGTTAAGAGGAGACTGATCTGGGCAGGGTGTTCATCAGTTCAGTTCAGTTCAGTTGCTCAGTCGTGTCCGACTTTTTGCAACCCCATGAATTGCAGCACGCCAGGCCTCCCTGTCCATCACCAACTCCCGGAGTTTACCCAAATTTATGTGCATCGAGTCCGTGATGCCATCCAGCCATCTCATCCTCTGTCGTCCCCTTCTCCTCCTGCCCCAATCCCTCCCAGCATCAGTCTTTTCCAATGAGTCAACTCTTCGCATGAGATGGTCAAAGTGTTGGAGTTTCAGCCTCAGCATCAGTCCTTCCAATGAACACCCAGGACTGGTCTCCTTTAGGATGGATTGGTTGGATCTCCTTGAAGTCCAAGGGACTCTCAAGAGTCTTCTCCAACACCACAGTTCAAAAACATCAATTCTTCGGCACTCAGCTTTCTTCAGAGTCCAACTCTTACATCCATACATGACCACAGGAAAAACCATAGCCTTGACTAGACGGGCCTTAGTTGACAAAGTAATGTCTCTGCTTTTGAATATGCTATCTAGGTTGGTCATAACTTTCCTTCCAAGGAGTAAGCGTCTTTTAATTTCATGGCTGCAATCACCATCTGCAGTGATTTTGGAGCCCAAAACAGTAACGTCTAACACTGTTTCCACTGTTTCCCCATCTATTTCCCATGAAGTGATGGGACCAGATGCCATGATCTTCGTTTTCTGAATGTTGAGCTTTAAGCCAACTTTTTCATTCTCCACTTTCACTTTCATCAAGAGGCTTTTTAGTTCCTCTTCACTTTCTGCCATAAGGGTGGTGTCATCTGCATATCTGAGGTTATTGATATTTCTCCTGGCAATCTTGATTCCAGCTTGTGCTTCTTCCAGCCCAGCGTTTCTCATGATGTACTCTGCATA
>SJYX01000083.1:190449-210768 GCA_006410675.1 Oreotragus oreotragus
TTTCAGAATTTTCCACAGTTTATTGTGACCCACACAGTCAAAGGCTTTGGCATAGTCAATAAAGCAGAAATAGATGTTTTTCTGGAACTCTCTTGCTTTTTCTATGATCCAGCAGATGTTGGCAATTTGATCTCTGGTTCCTCTGCCTTTTCTAAAACCAGCTTGAACATCTGGAAGTTCACAGTTCATGTATTGCTGAAGCCTGGCTTGGAGAATTTTGAGCATTCCTTTACTAGCGTGTGAGATGAGTGCAATTGTGCGGTAGTTTGAGCATTCTTTGGCACTGCTTTCCCAAAGCAAAGGATGTTTTCCCAAAGAAAGGTGTTCATAAAGACAGTGTCACATTATAGCAGATCTCCAGAGTGGTGGGTTCACAGGAAAGGTAAAGTCATCAAGTATTCACGGACCCTACAAAACATTACAAATGAAGGGATAGATAACAGTTGAGTGAGAGACTGTCCCAAATCATTCTGGATCCTTGTCTATTCACTGTTTTATAAGTTTCTGGCTTCCAAATAATGTGCAAAAACTGAGCTCTAATCAAATCCATGGTCTTCTCCAGGAATGTAACCAGCACATTGCTCTGTCGTATTACGATCCCAGATCAGCCATCCCAGACCATACCCTGTTTTTCTTGGGTATCCTTATCTGCATAAACATTCTGAGCTGCCTTTTTTATCTGACCCAGATGGTCTATCGTAATTTCCTATGATTAGTTCTATATTCCTTTTATCTTTTATTTCCATCCAAATATATTTTGTCCCACTGCCAACTTATTTATTATGTGACATTCTTTCTCCCTTCAGACACAATATCCTCCTTGACCCATGTTGGCATAATTCCCCCTAGCCTGTTGTGTCTGTCTCTTATATAAACTTTCCATCTCCAAATTATTCCAAATCTGTTTCTGGTTTTAGCCTCTCCTTAGTAATCCTTGTTACATAATGTGTCTATTATATCTCTTGGTATTTGTTTTCTTTCAGTTCACGTCTTACCATGCATATGAAAGTCATTTGTAAGGGGAGCTGTTTAGAATTTGCTTTTATTTTTTCTTTGGTTTCTTTTAGGGTTCTGCTTCCATCCTTTGAGTTCTTTTCATCTATGACCCTCCTCCCTTTCTCCAGCCCCCTTGATTTCCCCATAACCTGCTAGTTTATACCTTCTTCCCAGATGCATGCAATTTTTACCATTGTGGCTTTGTGTATTGTGGTGTGGTTTTGCAGAAGAGTTGGCTGTCTTTCATATAACTTTCCAGTCTCCACCATTCATTTGTTTAGCAGGAACTCCATTCAAACTCGGTTTTATCCCAATCATTAGCATGTGCCTAGAGCCTGAAGGAAGTCTGATAGACTGAAAAAAATGTAATAAACTCATTTTATGTTTTCATGAGACTTTAGCTGTCTATAAAAAGTCCTGAACAACCAATTGAAGATGAAAATTGTTTGACCCACTGCCTTTTCTACTTGGCCTAGAGGGAGTTGAATAGTTTGAATTATTTTTCCTCATTAATTTCTTAACTCACTTTCCCTACTCTCTCATCTAAATGTTCTTTTTGTTGTTGTTTTGGTTGTAGACACATGTGGGAGTCTGCATCACTTAACCCATTCCCTTCAGATTCAATCCCTGGGTCAGGAAGATCCCCTGGAGAAGGAAATGGCAACCCACTCCAGTATTTTTGCCTGGAAAATGCCATGGACAGAGAGAGGAGCCTGGCAGGGTACACGGTCTATGGGATCACAAAGAGTCAGACACAACTTAGTGACTAAATGTCACCAGCACGCACTCCCTTCCCATTTAAGGAAAAGCTATCAAATAAGGTGTCACAGATATAACTGTACTTCCATTATCACTGAAAATAACCATCAGTGGTGAGGGGCCATGGCAGGAGCAAGATGAAGCAGATAGCTTGACTCAAAGTCTAGTGACAACACAGATATTTTCATGAAATGTAAATTTCCTTGGGGAGGGACTGTTTCTGGTCATCTCTGCAACTCACCTCCCATGGTCCTCAGTTTCCTCATTTGAAAATAAGAACAATATTAACATTACCACATTAATGAGACTTTTCTGAAGATTATTAAAATACTGTCTATGAGGAAACATTTTATTAATGGTGAGGAAAATAACAATAAATGACTGGAAAGTCACCTGGGTATCTGTCCTTTTTTGTGCCAGGGAGCTAGTGAGTAATTCAATAATCTTAAAAGGAAAGTAAGCTTTTCCTATGGGACTAATTTAGTGCTTAGGAGAATACAGATGAGCATAACTACAACATATCATTGTTTAAAGTACCTAAGGGCAAAATTCCCTATGCTGAAATCCCAACCTGACAATGTGGTTTCAAGTTTAAAGAGGACAAAAGCCAGGAGAAGCTCTATTTGAATATTCCACTGTTTAGACCAAATGGTTGTTGGCCCAAACTTAGTCAATAAAATTCTCCAAATAGTTTTGCTATTAAAATCCTTGAGTCAATTGCATTTTAACTTTATTCAGAAAAAAGAAATTTAGAGGGAAAGAAATGTTTAAGTTTTTATTATTTTGATTAGGAGCACAGATTCCAGAGTCATGCCATTTCCATGAAAATAACAGTGAAAGTATTTACTGGCTGTGTGATCTTAGGCAAGTTACTTAACCTTCCTGCACCTCAGTTTTCTCAGTTATAAAGAAAATCATAGTACTTTCCAAATAGAGCAGCTGTTCTTTTTTTTTTTAATATATGGAAAATTCTCGTCACTGTTCTTGGCACATAATAAGCATTAATAAAACTTGAGTGGTTTTTATTTTAGAAAGCTGCATTCTAAAGAGAATTCCATTTGCCCCGAGTCTCACAAACATATTCTGCAAAGAGTGAAGTCGAGATTCATTAAGTTGATGTCAAAAATTAGGCATTTTCTGCCACACACAAGGCCATCCATACTTGTTCTTTGTGCTCACCTTCCTCTGTTACTACTCTGTCATCTCCAGCAATCTTTTATCATTATGTGAATCGTTCGTAGAAAAGAGAATCCTTATTACTTTAGGCAGAATTTTTAGTCAAAGGTAGAGGCCATTGATTCTCTATTGCATTGGAGAAGGAAATGGCAACCCACTCCAGTATTCTTGCCTGGAGAATCCCAGGGACAGAGGAGCCTGGTGGGCTGCCGTCTATGGGGTCGCACAGAGTTGGACACGACAGAAGTGACTTAGCAGCAGCAGAGGCCATTGATTCAGGTAGACAAGTTTGATGTATTTTTAATTGAGAGTCACATGCTCTCTTGCCTGTTAGTCATCACTGCTCCCTTGCCTTTTTGTTTGTTTGTTTTTGCTCTTTTCATTTTGTTTTGGCTGCATCCTGTGACTTGCGAGATCTTAGTTCCCCAACCAGGGATCAAATCTGACCACCTGCAGTGGAAGTGTAGAGTCCTAACCACTGGACCTCCAGGGATTCCTTTCCTTACCCCTCATCTAGTACACTCACTGAGGCAGAGTCCGTGACTTATTTATATGTGTAGGCTATTTATATGTGTATATATTTATATTTATGTGTGTAGTCTATAATGAGATAGAGATACCACCCCATATCCATTAGGATGAAAGTGAAAGTGTTAGTCATTTCTGAGTCTTTGTGACCCCATGTACTGCAGCCCCCCAGGCTTCTCTATCCATGGAGTTCTTCAAGCAAGAATATTGGAGTGGGTTGCCACTTCCTCCTCCAGGAGATCTTCCTGACTCAGGGATTGAACCTGGGTCCCCTGCATTGCAGGCAGATTCTTTACCAACTGAACCCCCAGGGAAGCCCTCCAAGTCTAGTCAAATTCTAATCATTACCTAAATCTTCAAAATGTGTTAGAAATTAAAAACACTTAGTGTATTAGTAATCACTATTACAAATTGCTTCAGGCATTTTAATTATACATATTCCCTTTTTATTTCACACTACACCCCATCTTAAAATAGAGAACACTAACACTCAAAAGAGGTTAGTAGTTTGTCCACGACATAATCCTACTCATGACTGCCTAGCAGGAACACAAACCCTGGGTACCTGACACCAGAGTTTCACTGTCTTTACTTCACAGAAAAAGGATGAGGTGGGGAGTTCACACACTGACGGTACTTATCCAGACACAATTTAATTTGATTAAAAATCCATTTCTATGAGAATACTCATATATTTTATGAGAGAACAAATTTCACATGACTCAATTATCTCCCGTGCAGGTGAATTTATTTGTTGACACAAAATAATTCCTTGACTGATATCAGCTATGTATTTCTTTTTTCTCAAATAATAAATTGTGACTCATTTTGCAGCACAAGAGATCAGTTTGGTTTCAGCCTGGAGTTTAACCTGTGCTAGGGTAGTGTGTGTTTAACACAACACATAGCACCATTTAATTGTAGAAGAATCAAAGTTGCCTTTCATGTGACATCCTCTCTCTCTTAAAACATTACATCTGCTTTGATCCATCTAGGCTTAACTTTGGGGTTAGGTTCAGAAATTGTCAAAACACTTTTAACAAACTCGTTATAAACCACTATCGAAGGAAATCAGCTGAGGTGAGAATTATAACTGAGAATTATGTCTCAATACAAGGAGATACTCTATGATTATTATAGAGTTTGAAAACAAAAGACTCAGAGAACTACAGAAAAAAGAGTAAGCAAAGCAAAGTATGGTGAATTCATTACAAGTTTATTTATGTCTGAAATTAGTAATTATGTATATACTGTGAACCATCATTACCTTTTCACCAGCCATATTTTATGATTTCATGCAATTATTAAAACATTTCAAAATATTGAAGTCTACTCAAACATTGAGACTAAAGGATTACATTTCATATGAGTAATGAGAGAATCAATGGAGAAATAACTTGTCAACAAAAGCCCTTATCACTTATATTGAATACCAAGAAAATCAATGGAGAGTCTTTTTTACTTGTAATGCAAGTAAAAGCACAATCAATTTTAATCTTACTTTAGAGCTTTACCTTGATCTGACTAGTCAGCATTTGAGTTGTGTAGCAACTTGGATATTAAATAGTCTATATTCTTGAGCTTTCTTATCAGTGCAGCAAAGATATTTTATTATAGCATCTTTACAAATACTTTTCATGTAATTTGCTACAAAGCTTTCCTTTAGTTAAGGCTGATTTTATTCTTGAAGAGTGACATTTTATTTTTGATTTCATATTTTCCTTCCAAAATAGAGGTTTATATTATTCTACTTTCACTATCTTAATGTTACATTGGGTCCTTAATAGGTTGGGCAAGTCCATCAGGATTTTATCTTTCAGAGACTATGCTAACTTTGAGGGATTGAGCCAAAAGGCACCAAAAATAGATACATCTCTGGCAGAGAAAAGAGGGGCCCTACTACAGATAATTAATGGAATTCCCGAGGAAAAGGAATGCTTAAATACCACAGAGAGGCTTTAGTCTTCACTAAAATCTAGCACTCCTATTCCCCTCAGTCCTTTGGCCTTAGCAAAGAGGATAGAGAGCAATACCTAATCCTCAAACTATGGCTCAGAGAAATGAGAGCAAAGCAACATCAGAGAAGATGGAAAAGGTAACACAGAACAAACGGAAAGGAAGGGCATGGTAAATATGTAAACAGGTCATGTTATTAAAAAAATGATTACATTAAGAAGAAAAAGATATGTCAAGAAAAAGAAAAAAATAATATGGCATTCATTAAAAAATAACATAAACAACATAAGTATATGTATTATGAGTGCTTTATGCCAGAAAAGTATTAAATAAAGTTCTCAATCCAATAAAGGAAGAGCTCATTGGCAATATAACACACAATAAGAAAAAATAAATGAGACGCAAGCCTACGTAAACAAGATTAGGAAACCAAAGTAACCATTTCAAACTCGAAATAGTAAAAAGAAAATCAATGTAATAGTAAAAAGCTTCAGTTAATCAACATGAATGCAGAAGAAAAAGGCAAAGAGATTAAGGTAACAAGATGATAGATGTGAAAGACAAAGAAGATCCAACATAAGAATAATTGGGATCATAATGATAGAACCAATCAAATAAGGCATTAAAATATGCAGGGATATAATGCAACAAATGTTTCTTAAACTAAAGGAATAACTACGTTTACCGATTGAATTTCAAGAAACTGATACAGCCAAGTTATATTAAAAACATTTTCTGGTGAAATCATTAAAATTCTAGAATTCCCTGAGATTCTAGAGAAAAAAAAAAAAGTGAGAAAAAAAATCAGGCTATTATTATCTTCAGTTCAGTTCAGTCGCTCAGTCGTGTCTGACTCTTTGTGACCCCATGAATCGCAGCACACCAGGCCTCCCTGTCCATCACCAACTCCCGGAGTTTACCCAAACTCATGTCCATTGAGTCGGTGATGCCATCCAGCCATCTCATCCTCTGTCATCCCCTTCTCCCCCTGCCCCCAATCCCTCCCAGCATCAAAGTCTTTTCCAATGAGTCAACTCTTCGCATGAGGTGGCCAAAGTATTGGAGTTTCAGCTTTAGCATCAGTCCTTCCAATGAACACCCAGGACTGATCTCCTTTAGGATGGACTGGTTGGATCTCCTTGCAGTCCAAGGGACTCTCAAGAGTCTTCTCCAACATCACAGTTTAAAAGCATCATTTCTTCGGTGCTCAGCTTTCTTCACAATCCAACTCTCACATCCATACATGACCACTGGAAAAACCATAGCCTTGACTAGACGGACCTTTGTTGGCAAAGTAATGTCTCTGCTTTTAATATGCTATCTAGGTTGATCATAACTTTCCTTCTTCACTCATTGTTAAAAATGCTGAATGCCAGAAAACAACAGAACAATGTCTCTAATCTTCTGAGAGAAAGAAGAAATGTTATATCCATTCAAATGATGATTCAAAGATAAAGTCAAGTGACAGACATTCCAAAGCATGAAAGTCCTCAGGGAAGATCTCACACTATTCAATAATCTGCCAAAATGAAGGAGCCACAGGAAAAGGGGCACCTATGATCACTGCATCCATTTAAATGTAGAACTACATTTAAATAACCAAAAGGATGATGACTACAAAATAAATAAATAAATATATATATCAGTTCAGTCCAGTTGCTCAGTCATGTCTGACTCTTTGAGACCCCATGAATTGCAGCACTCCAGGCCTCCCTGTCCATCACCAACTCCTGGAGTTTACTCAAACTCATGTCCATCAATTTGGTGATGCCACACAGCCATCTCATCCTCTGTCATCCCCTTCTCCTCCTGCCCCTAATCCCTCCTAGCATCAGGGTCTTTTCCAATGAGCCAACTCTTCGCATGAGGTGGCCAAAGTATTGGAGTTTGAGCTTCAGCATCAGTCCTTCTAATGAACACCCGGGATTGATCTCCTTTAGAATGGACTGGTTGGATCTCCTTGCAGTCCAAGGGACTCTCAAGTAAATATATAGACTGACCAAAGCAGAATAATTCTATAAGTGAAGAAAGAGAGGTGGGAAGAATTACAAGAAAGCTTATTTCCTCATCTTTCTTAACAAGTAGTGAATCTATCTTATCTAAAGTTAATATGTAGGTATAAAAATAAGTGATTCTCACCTCTTAGGAGTTATTGGAGAAGGCCATGGCACCCCACTCCAGTACTCTTGCCTGGAAAATCCCATGGACAGAGGAGTCTGGTGGACTGCAGTCCATGGCGTCGCACAGAGTCGGACATGACTGAGCAACTTCACTTTCACTTTTCACTTTCATGCATTGGAGAAGGAAATGGCAACCCACTCCAGTATTTTTGCCTGGAGAATCCCAGGGACTGGGGAGCCTGGTGGGCTGCCATCTCTGGGATCGCACAGAGTCGGACACGACTGAAGCGACTTAGCAGCAGCAGCAGCAGCCGGGGTTATTACTTTCTGGCTATCCACTGTTTATCTGTCCATCATTCCATCTGTTCATTATCTTACGTATAGACATACTCCTAATGGTGTTCATCAAATGTTAACTATTTATTTACAAACGGTGAAATTTTTCAGGCTTTCTTCTACTCCTCTGTTGTGCTTAAATTTTTAAGAAGTGATCATCATCACTGGAGTGGGTTTAAATTGACCACAAATTCTTTGCCAATCTTCTCGTCAGGAAATGGAGTCTATCTTCCATCCTTGCTATCTGAGCCTGACTTATGGCTGGCATTGATCAATGGGACTCAACAGAAGCCATATATTGAGATTTCCATGCTTATTCTCTTGGAACCCTGAGACAAGCATGCTGTGATGCAAAGTGGGAGGAAGGTTTCTATGGCTGAGTCATGCTGATGTATGGCAGAAGCCAACACAATATTATAAAGCAATTATCCTTTGATTAAAAAAAAAAGAAAGAAATCCAAGATGTAAGAACATATGAAGATATAGTCCCAGAAATCCTAGTTATTCCAGCCATCCTAGATGAGGCCCTAGGGGTGTGCATGAGGCCATGTTAGACCAGTTCACCCCAGCTGAATTTTCAGATGACTGCAGTTGCATGAGTGAGCCCAGGCAAACACAGTAGAAGATCCTAGTCAATCACAGACTTTTGAGACACAATAAATTGTTTTTGCTTTAAGCTGCTAAGTTTTGGAGTTAATTCTTACATACCAAAGATAACTGCTCTCTTTTACAAAAAGAAGAATTTCAATACTCTTAAAAATCCAAATAAGATGTGAAAGTCTCCATTCTATATAATAAGGGAAGTTCTCCTTAACCTGAATTTTTCAAAGGTGTTCATGTTTCCCTGCCAATATGTTCTACAGCCCTCTTTCCAGTATTGACTACTTCCATTATTGCTTTTGTCTTTCTCTCACAAGCCCACTTAAACCCACACTGTAAATGACTGTAATTCCTCAGTTGCCTGCCCCAGAGTACCACAAACACAAGCTTGTGTAGGTCTCAGACTTTTACTAAAGGTAAAAGATAAGATACTAAAAGCTCTGTATTATTTATCTATTACTGTGCAATACTCCAGAACTTTTTTTTTTTTTCAAAGTCGCTCAGTCGTGTCCGACTCTTTGCGAACCCCGTGGACTGTAGCCCATCAGGCTCCTCCGTCCATGGGGTTTTCCAGGCAAGAGTGCTGGAGTGGATTGCCATTTCCTTCTCCAGGGGATCTTCCCGACCCAGGAATTGAACCCAGGTCTCCTGCATTGCGGGCAGACGCTTTACCGTCTGAGCCACTTAGCAGCTTACAATAAGCATATATCAGTTATATAGTTTCTGTGGGTCAGGCCTTTGGTAAGTGGCTTAACTGGGTAGTTCTGGCTTCAGAAATCTGAGGGTAAATCAAAATGTAGGTCACAGCTGAAATCAGCTGAAGGCTTGACTGGGGCTAAAAGTTCTGCTGCCAGATGACTCATTCACACGACTGTTGGTAGGAGTCCTTTTCAGAGCTTTATAAAAGGCCCCAAGAATGGCAAGTTACTCCCCTCAGTGTGAGCGCGTGGTCCAGGAGAGCAAGAAGTTGCAATGTCTTTTATGGCCTAGGCTTAGAAGTCTGGTATTCCTGTAATAGTTTCTTAGTTACAAAGTCAGCCCTATTCAGTGCAAGGAGAGTCTACATAAATTTATGAATATCAAGAATTGGGGATTACTGGGGACTGTCCCTCACAAGCCTCTAGGATGAAAGTGATCCACACCATTTGGAATCTGTGAGGTCTTCATCTCATTAGTTTGCTAAATCACTAAAAGTATCAACAAAATTCCCCCCAAACAGAGTCACGATGGAAAGCTGTACATGGTGTCGACTATACCAGTACACCCAGTAGAGAGATCTGAGCCCCCTAATAGTGGTCTGTGTCTCTCCCCAGAAATGAGTGTCCTTTTCTGGACACAAATATACTTGAAAGACTGAGATGTACCTTTGTGGCGAAAGAAAACGACAGAAGGAGAGCCTGCTGCTGCTGCTAAGTCGCTTCAGTCGTGTCCAACTCTGTGCGACCCCATAGACGGCAGCCACCAGGCTCCCCCGTCCCTGGGACTCTCCAGGCAAGAACACTGGAGTGGGCTGCCATTTCCTTCTCCAGTGCATGAAGGTGAAAAGTGAAAGTGAAGTCACTCAGTCGTGCCCGACTCTTAGTGACCCATGGACTGCAGCCTACCAGGCTCCTCCATCCATGGGATTTTCCAGGCAAGAGCACTGGAGTGGGTTGCCATTGCCTTCTCTGAAGGAGAGCCTAAGTGTTCATAATATTTTAAACAAAATCATGCCAATTCTGTAATCCTGAAATGAGAAGAGACTTTTGAGCAATCACTGAAGAACTATTAATAAGAAATTTACTTCCAGTATTTGCTACAAGTCAGCAACTTAACTGAAATTGCTTTGTAAAATTTGACCAAGTCCAAACTTACCAACTCATCACGATGTCTAAATTACCACCTCGCCTCTTTTTTATTTTCCTACTTTTCGGCCATGCAGTGCAGCAAGCAGGGTATCAGTTCCCCTGCTAGGCATGGAACCCACGCCCCCTGCAGTGGAATCTTCACCACTGAAGTGCCAAGGGAGTTCCAACTTCTTCACCTTTTAGTTCTTAGCTGGTATCAGACTGGACTTTCACAATGCATTGAGGAGATTTTTGTTTCTAGACTCCCCAGTGTAGCTCTATGTTTCTAGGATACTGTGTTCTAGGAATCACAGGAAAACCTCCTACATTGTTTTGCAGTCGGATATCCATGTCGGGACTCCCCTGATATTCTGATGGTTAAGAATCCGCCTTGAGGTGCAAGGGACACTGGCTCAGTCCTTGGTCTGGGAAGATCCCACATGTGACAGGACAGCTAGGCCCATGCACTGCAACTGCTGGGCCTGTGCTGAGGAGCCAGTCAGCCGCAACTAGAGAAACACCGAAGCCCATGCATCCTAGAGCCTGAGCTCCACAACAGGAGAGGCCACCACAATACGAAGCCCACGCACTGTAGCTGGAAAGCAGCCCCCACTCTCCACACCTAGAGAAAGCATGCGTACAACAGCGAAGACCCAGCGCAACGTAAGTAAATACATACATATATATAGAGATTTAAAGATGAAGAGAAATCATGCTTTTTTAAAAGACATCCATGTTGAAAAAGCTTGAAATGTAAATTCACGGCTACTGAGAACTTTCAAGGCTATTGCATCAATATTTTTTATATTTGTTTAAATACAAGATATTTGTAACATTAGTTTAATCCAATGAAATCAGTTTCTCAAAGCTTTCTATGGCTACTCAGTATATATCATGTTTTTCCTGCATGGAAAAGAGCGATTGCTGATCATTTAGTTGGCTCTGTGGAAGAACTAAATGGGGTTGAAGTCATTCCCATTAAGTCACATCCTTAAAATAAGTGATTGTAGTCTTCTGCAATTTGTGCAAATCTCCTTTATTTTATATATTTCAATGTGTAATTTTGACTTTGAATCAAACTAATTCTTTCTTCAAATTCAGTGTTGCTTTTCTGTTTTATCCCCCTTTTTCTGCCTGTTTGGAAGGCCTTATATTTGTCTGGTTGCTCTAATGTGGGGAGGTAGCTAGTCCATAGGCATCCTTTGTCTTCTGCTGGTATCTGGTAAGGTGCATCTCTTCCCTAGCATTTTTTGGTCCTTATTTCCACCTGCATCTGATAAGATTATCTTCGTGTTACCATGGCCTCCAACTGACGCGTCCTTGGACTCTTTATCCCAGTCTCAAGGGTCCTTTGAGTCTATTGGGCTCTTTTAGAAAGATCCACACCCCTTTCATCAGCACAGAGCTGGTCCACATTTCACATTGTGTGCTTATGAAACTGCCCTTAGATCCATCTGCAGAGCTGCTTCACTCAGCCCCTGCTGCTCTAGTGCTTAGCTGGCTTTTTCAAACATACTAGGAGGTGAAGATTAGTTTCCCTGTTTATTGAACTACTCTCAAATATCTCTGGGGTTTCCAGGGGCCCAGAGCAGAATGGGAGCGCAAGAACTGTTCTCTGAGACCATTTGTCTCATCTGTCTCCTGTTTAATCTATACTGCCTCCTGTTGTCATTGTGGCTCAGTTGCCAAGTCATGTCTGACTCTTTGCAACCCCAAAGACTGCAGCACACCAGCCTCTCTGTCCCTTACCACCTCCCAGAGTTCTCCCAAGTTTATGTCCATGGAATCGATGATGCCATCCAACCACCACATCCTCTCTTGCCCTCTTCTGCCTTCAGTTTTTCCCAGCATCAAGGTCTTTTCCAATGAATCAGTTGTTTGCGTCAGGTGGCCAAAGTATTGAAGCTTCAGCATCAGTCCTTCCAATGTGTATTCAGGTTGATTTCCCTTAGGATTGACTAATTTGATCACCTTGCTATCCAGTGGACTCTCAAGAGTCTTCTCCAACACCACAATTCAAAAGCATCAGTTCTTCGGTGTTCAGCCTTCTTTATGGTCCAACTTTCACATCCGTACATGACTACTGGAAAAACGATAGCTTTGATTATGCAGACTTTTGTTGGCAAAGTTGTCTTTGCTTTTTCATTTGCTGTCTGGGCTTGTCATAACTTTCCTTCCAAGAAGCAAGCATTTCTAATTTCATGGCAGCAGTCACCATCCGCAGTGATTTTGGAGCCCCCAAAAGAGAAAATCGGTTACTGCTTCCACCTTTCTCCCTTGCCATGAAGTGATAGGACCAGATGTCACGATCTTAGTTTTTTGAATGTTGAGTTCTACATGTTAAACCAGCTTTTTCACTCTCCTCTTTCACCTTCATTGAGAGGCTCTTTAGCTCCTCTTTACCTTCTGCCATTAGAATATCATCATCTGCTTATCTGAGGTTGTTGTTTTTCTCCCGGTAATCTTGATTCTGGCTTGTAATGCTGCCTCCTACACATGTGTTTTGTCTCAGGGATATAGTTATTATCTTTAAAAAATCCGGTGTCTTCCTTTATGGTATTAAATTTATGTTCTAACTCTTACACAGTTTTTCTCTGGATTTTCAGAACTGGGCTCAGAGTATGTGGAAATCTTTTCTCTTTCAAAAAATCCCAGATCTTACAATTCAAAAACTCTGATTTTCGAAACTAGTACCTCTGTTAGGGTTGCAAAATGTGTTAATTTTAGTTAGGACTACCCTAAGAAAAGACCACAGACTGGGTGAACTAGACAGCAAAAGTTTATTTTCTGACAGTTCTGGATGCTAGAAGTCCAAGGTCAAGGTGTCATCAGGGTTGGCTCCTACTGAGGCCTCTCTCCTTTGTTGGCAGACGGCCACCCTCTTGCTGTGTCTTCACGTGGCCTTCTCTTGTCTGTGTGTTATCTGTGTGTTAATTCCCTCTCCTTGTAAACAAATATTCCAGTCATTTTGGATTACGGCTCGCCCAAATGACCTCATTTTACCCTAATTCTTTTTAAAGGTGGTGTCTCCAAATACAGTCACATTCTGATGTACTGGAGGTTAAGATGTTAATTTATGAATCTGGCAGGAGTCAGGGAGGATGGTGCAGAAGGGGAACACAGTTCAACCCACAAAACAAAATAATCTATTTAGAAACATGTGTGTATGTTCAGTTGTGTCTGACTCTTTGGGACCCCATGGACTATAGCCCACCAGTCTCTTCTCCCAGACAAGGCTACTGGAGTAGATTGCCATTTCTCTCTCCAGGAGATCTTTCAACCCAGGGATCAAACCCACGTCTCTTGTGCTTCTTGCATTATCAGGAGGATTCTTTGCCACTGAGCCACCTGGGAAGCCCATATTTAGAAACTTAGTTGTCTTCTAAATTTTCTTCAGACTCCTTTATGTCCTCTTTTCTCTGGGGCAAATGAATACAAATTATGGCAGTTATGCAGTGAGGGTCTCAGATATCTAATTCTTATGGTTTACAAAGCCCTTCATAAACTTTCACTAATTTCTTCAACATTTTCTTTCAGTTTTCCTCTTATTCACTTTCTCTCCTCTAGTTATATAAGAGTTCTTCTGGATTCTCAAAATTCCCACTGCATCCCTCACCTCTGGGACTTGAAACATGCTGTTCCCAGATCTGAAATACCTTCTCTCATTCTACTTTCCTTTACCTTGCTAACTCCTACGAATCATTCATGTCTCAATGTCTGCTCTTTCTGAGGCTGAAACTTGGTTAAGCTTCCCAATCTGTCAGACTTCCCATAGCACATAACTGTGAGTTACAATTTTACAGAACTCTGTCGCTACCCGTTTCATCATTTATGTGATATCTGTATTTCCTGCTAAGCTGTAAGCTCCACAGTGACAAGGACAGTATCTGTGTTGGTCACTGCTGTATCCAGAGTGTCTACCACAATGTCTGGCACAAAGTAGAGACTGATTAATATTCACTGAATGAGTAAAAACTTAACTTTGAGATGTTATTGGCTTGTGCACAGGAGTGGTATGTTGTGGAATTATACTCACCTTTTTTTAAAGATTCAGACCTTGCTCTATACATTAGGCAGGATCGTTAAATAATAGAAATGTATCTAAGCTAATTTAAGCAGAAAAGGATATTGAATAGCTTGCGGTGTCTTCCAGAAAGTTAGAGAACCTGGTTTGGAGGTTATAATGCCCAAATCACAATGCAAAACTGCCGCTACCTCTGGGCACTCAATGCCACAGCTGGCACCGCCAGCATCACTAGACACTAAACACCAGGACCACTAGACCACGGTCCCCACTGCCTCTGGAAAGCTGCACCTGCTGTATGCCAGCCTCCGCCACGTCACCACTGCTCCCTACAGAGCCTCCACTGCTCACTTGTGACCCTGGACCCTATTCTCACTGCCTTGGCCATGCCCACTGCCTGTGGCCACCGCTGCTGTCTGAATGGAGTCTGGACAGACACCACATCTTTGCATCACCAGCCTTCAACTCAATAATCTGTTTGGCAGAGCCCAGTTAGTGACCAAGGCTCTAACTACAATGGAGGCTGGGGAAAAATGTTTGCAAACCTAATGTGTATCGCATATGGGGTTTCATCATCTTCCTGTATTCATCAGCAGTATCCCAAAGAGAAGATGACTCAGAGGCAGGACCCCAGAGGAGGCAGGATTCTGGTGCAAAGGAGCAGGCGTTAAAATGACCAAGGAACTATGGAAGGTCTAAGGGAGGGAGGCTGAGGGAGGGGATGCAGGGAGAAAGTCTATTCTGACTGAAGGGTTGGTCACATGCTATGATCTAAGAACACACAGGTGTAATCACAGGTTCAAAGAATGATTTGGAGCGTATGGGCTATGCCTTATAGTGTGAGAAATTCACAAACATAGGAAGGAGGTTCAGACAATAGGAGGCCGAAAAGAATGACAAATGTCTACTGCGTGGTTATTGCAGAAGCTAGAAGTTCTATTACCCCAAAGAGATCTCTGTAATGTGTGTGTGTGTGTGTGTATGTGTGTGTGATTGATGCATCTTTACAATCTTTGACTCTAAACTTGCTAGACCACAATTTTTAAAAATGTCAACATCAGTGGTCAGCTTTGCACACTTGCAGCTGATCAGTTCCACCTGCGACTCGTACTCAATATTTGTGCCCATCCCAACTACCTCGTTTCTTTTCTATTAATACCCTTTCCTTCACTCTCTTCTTCTATGTATGTGAATCTTCTCACCTCAAGAGAGCAGAGGCTATGTCAAATGATCATGAGAATGTTGTGCCTAGTGAGGTTTCATACATAGAATAGGCTCTTTCTTGGCAAAAAATAAAAAGTTAAATGGAAACATAAAGGGGAAATCTACTTAATCCATGCCACCTCCCTGCAGGGCTGGTGCTAGGGTTTATTTTGTTCAGTGGGTCAGGTAGCTATTTTCAGCATTAACTTGATTTTTTTTTCACCGCTACAGATCCCAGTTTCATTGAAACGCTCAGGCCATTTCAGTCTTAGGAAATCTCTTTGTCCCATGTCTTTGAACTTGTGATTACACCAGTGTTTTCTTAGATCATAGCATGTGACCAACCCTTCAGTCAGAACAGACTTTCTCCCTGCATCCCTTCCCTCAGCCTCCCATCCTTAGACCTTCCATAGTTCCTTTTAATGTCCTGCCTCTGAGTCATCTTCTCTTTGGGATGCTGCTGATGAATGCAGGATGATGAAAGTAGGAACCAGAGGAAATCTGGAAGAAATGACGGCAGAGAATTCCTCATAATGATCTGGGTTTTATTTGAAATATCTTTTTTTTTTAATGTAAATGCCTCTTATACTGTGATTAACCTCTTACTAGCTTATCCCCACCACCATTTTTTCTCTCTCCTTTTGTCTTCTATGAGTTTTAAAGTTATATTTTCCATATCCACTTTTTTAGTAGTTACCCAGGTATTTTAACATGCATGCTTTAAAAAATTAAATGTTGATCAGTATCTATTTGTTTCCCCAAAACAAAGACTCTAGTGTTTCAGACCTAATCAGACTTCTCGAATTATATGTTATTGTTGTCCAGTATTTGGTTTGTATTTTTTAACGTGACAAAATAAATGCTATTGTTTTATACAGTCAATATTTGTTTAGATTTACCTACATTTTTATGGAAACCTTTCTGGGTAATTCCTTTCTGCATGTGAGACTTTCTACTTGGCATTTCTTTTACCTGAATCTGTCGGTGGTAAATTCTGTTATCTGGGTTTTTTGTAGCATGCATTTGTTATTCTTTCCCTCTTCCCTTGAAAGATCGTTTCACCATGTATCTCATTGTTGGTTGACAATTATTTTCACTCAGCATTTTAAAGATACTGTTCATTGTCTTGTAGTTTTCCTTGTTGTACAAAAATTACTCCATTAGGTTATTTGCGATGTCTTATAGAAAGTCTGGACTCTCTACTTGTTTTGCAAGCCTTTCCTTTGATGCTTTGTAGTTTCACTAAGATTTACATCTATAAGAGAATTTCTTTTTATTTTTGCCTAGGGTCTTTTTGGATTTCCAAATCCAAAAATCAGTTGTGTTTTTTAAAATTTTAAGTTCTGGAAACATTTGACCATTATCTCCTAAATGATTGCTTCTTCCACATTCTCTTTATTCTATCCTCCTGAGACTCTGATTAGAGAACTCCTCTATATGTTAGAGAAGTTAGAACTCCTCTCTCCTCCATGTCTCTTAATCCCTTTCTACCCTTATTTCTATACTAAAGAGTAAATCCTTTACAACCTGCAGTAGCATTACAAAAAAATCCACTTCCAGTTAAATATAATTGGAATTATAAAGCTCCAGAAAGGGAGTTGGAAGTAACCAAATCTTGTTCTATCACAATGCAAAAGCTCAATCTTCATTCAGACTTGAGCAAGGTCATTAGCTATCTTGCTCTCAGGGCCACCCTGGTACCTTGCTGGAAAAGGCGCACTCACACTAAGGCTGGGCTTCCCAGGTGGTGCTAGTGGTAACGAACCCACCTGCCTGTGCAAGAGACATGAGAGATGCGGGTTCCATCCCTGGGTCGGGAAGATCCCCTGGAGGAGGAAACGGCAACCCGCCCCAGTATTCTTGCCTGGGAAATCTCATGGACAGAGAAGCCTGGCAGGCTACAGTCCATGGGGTCACAAAGAGTCAGACATGACTGAAGAGGCTTAAGCATGCACACTAAGGTTGTGACCTTGATCTTGAGGAAGAGGTAGGTCAGGAACAATGTTAGATTGCTCCTGGTCTTTGTTCACCAAGTAGATCTCTCTGCAGAAGCAGGAGAAGGAAGGAGCCTGTGGCCCTCTGTATCAATCTAAGTTGTCTGCTTTGAGCAGAAAATGCTGTTATTGAAAAGTTGTGGAAGAATGTAATACACGCCAGCCAAGCCAAGATCCCATACGGACTCCTTTGATTGACTTAAACATTGTGTGTTGAGGTCAGTTCCATCTGCAAAAGGCTGTAAGGACTGTTTCATACCTAGGCCCTGTCACAACAATCAAGCTCTTCACCAGTTGTTTTCAGCAACACCACAAGTATGATTTCCTTTCTCAGCTGCTGAATTTGATGGATTTGCTGGTAGAAATTCTATCTACTTTTATATAAGCCACCATTATGTTGCCTCATTACCCTACCTCTAATGGCCAGACTTGAAGAATGACGTAGTTACCTTTGGAGTACTTCGTACCTGTTGCCTGGTTTATCATGACTGTTCATGTCATTCACACTTCAGAAATAGAAGTCAGTGTGGCTGAATAATTATCCTGGCCATCTCTCTCCAGGCTCAGAGGACAATACACAACGCACGCACCATTTCAAGTCCTTTTTGGAAATAGATACTTAAGACAAATAAATTAAAAGACCTTCTCTGGAAAGCATTGTGTCCACACCTGGCGTTAATTCATTTGTACTATGAAGGCAAGTGTTTTCTATGATCTCCTTGGCATTGAATCAAGGTGGATTTTGTCATTATAATTGAGTCCACAGGACAAATGTAACAAAAGTTCTAGAAAAGTATTTCTCAAAGCACACTGCTCATAATAAATGTACCTTGGGAAATTAAGATGTGTTATGTAAGAAAAGGGTTCCATAATCAAGCAATTTTGAGAAATACTGCATTAAACAAGGATAACAAAGTTAAACAAGCCTCTTTACTACAGGACTTTTCAGAACCCTTAATATACTAATGTACATTGTAAATCATAAAGAAGATAATATCTGGCATTTTTCCAAATGTATTTGACCACGGAGTACTCTGTTGCTGAGCATCTTACCAGATGTGTTCCATAAAATAGAGTTGAAACCTTGTTAAAGAGGAAGCATTGCTTTATCACTCAACTTTCTTTCTCCTAAGGTAGAAAAAACAGCAAATCCAAGAGAAGCATCTCTTTTTGAGCCATCTGATGTTGATTTTTCATCAGTCAGCTGGAATAGCTCTGTCACAGTCCTCTGAAAGAGATGTTCATTGCCACAGAGTTTTTTTTAATCTGACCACTTTGAGCAATCACAGACCTCCCTGCTGGCTTCCCCACTGGGTCTCCCAAGAAAACTGCAACCCAACCTTGTTCCTGGCCTCTACCCCTCATGTGCTCACTTGCCTCCTTTGGCTTTCAACCTTTATGACTTGATATCCCCACTGGACTCTGTGCCTTGGCCTCTGGTGATTGCTGTTAATTCCAAAAATCCATTCTCTTTCTGGCTGTTAGACTTAGATCCTGCACTGTAGTTTGGGAGAACTCCATTTCTTGTCCTAATAATACGCCCCCATTCCTAGCCACTTACACTCAGCTACTAGTGGCCTCTTGCTTCTATTCCCCTATCCATCCTTCCAGCTTCCCTGTAGAAGTTTATTCTAGCCCTGTCCTTGACCCTCAGCTATAGTAACCCTGACTACTGGTGCTTGCCAGGATCATAAAGTACTGGAAGGGTTTCTCTTGCCACATAGAAGATCAATCAAGCCACAAATGGAGTACACCTTGAAAGCTAAGAGTCAGTGTTTGGGCACTTTTGAGTTCCCTATGGTTTGCAAGTTATATAGCTTCAGTCTGTGGGCATCTTAGAGTCACTTTATACCAATAAACAATGGCATTATACATACTTTTTCCTTCTATATTCTTACTATCTTGTATCTGTTACACTCCATAAACCTTGCTAATTCACATGTTATTAGGAATCATGGCAGTTCTCTGCTTATAGGCCAGAGATTATGATCACCCTGTCATTTTACTTGATTTTCTTTTGTTTTTAGTTATTTTTTCTGTTTAAGTGCCCAAAACCCTACAGGCAGAAGTGCCTTCAAATTAAAATGCATTGTTAATATTCCCGACCACACACTTGGTTCATGTGGCTTTGAGTTTTGCTGCTGAGATGACGGTACATGATATTCTCATGGTGAGAAAATGTGCCCAGCTCAGCTTGTTTTGCAGAACTCTTTTGTTCCTTCAGGCAAACTTGGCATGGTTTTGCTAAAGGTTCAGTTGGGACAACCCATACTCTTTCCCCAAGGTCACTTTTCAAATTCCTTGTCAATCAGTTTAACGAAAGGTAAATAAGCACCTGACTTCAGAGTAGCCAAATAGTGTCAGTTTCTTGGAGGAAGTATATATGAGCATGTACATGAATGGAGAGGGGTGGGGAGTTGAGAGGAGATTACAAGCCCCTCTTTCAGTGACATCACGAGGCAAAAACATTTAAATGTCTTAAAAAATTGGCAAGGCTCTTTATCAATGGAGAGACAGGTACCATCACAAACTTCAGAAAGATACCAGGGTGCTTATTTGCATTTTCATACTCATTGGGATGAGTATGTTTACAAAAGATTTACAGGAGGTTATAAATCACATTTTTAAGGAATATGATTTCCAAAGTAAACCAGATTCCAGAGCCACCCTCAAGGATACTTGTTCTCATCCACTCAAGCCTGTCTGTTCCTCAGAGTCACTTTACCCTTCACACAAACACCGATCTTTACGCCTGGACCACGTGCTTGCTCCAGGCTGCTCTGTTACGACTTGGCACACCT
>SJYX01000084.1:12723-23839 GCA_006410675.1 Oreotragus oreotragus
TATTTGTACAATAGAGAAAAAATAGCGAGTAATTGAGAAAATGTTTAGAAGCTAGGAGAATTCTTCTAAAAATAGTGTCACTTGGGCCAAGTATCATCTGGAGATTAGGCAGGCAGGAAAAAATGCTAAAGATAACAAAAAAAAGTTATTTTGGTTATGATTCAGCTCAAGAACATGAGCAGGGAGGGAGATGCACAATGACAATGGATTTCACAAAGGAATTGGAACTCTGAACTTCTATTTTGCTTCAGCCTAGAAAAATGCAGTTCAATCAATTCAAACTAAAACTTGCATTATTAAGTTATTAAGAAAGCCCCTGACTTTTCTAAATGAGTTTAAAGAACATGACAGAGATGACCTTTAAACTCTCAGAGTTAGCAATCTAAGTTATGAAATATGGGAGAGATTGGATTCAGGAAATTCCACATGAAATTAATTCTTGACAAAATCTTAAAATAAATATGAAAGATTTGTTAGAACCTAGGAAAAAAAGATCCCAAACAGTTGAGCTGGCATGGAGTTTTTAAATCAAGTCATATCAAATCACCCCCATTTGGGAGATGGATCGTTGGGGGCTAGAATTAATAAATTTTGGCAGTCTCTCAAATTTATACAA
The DNA here is from genome assembly GCA_006410675.1 of Oreotragus oreotragus. Lineage (NCBI taxonomy): Eukaryota > Metazoa > Chordata > Mammalia > Artiodactyla > Bovidae > Oreotragus > Oreotragus oreotragus. The sequence goes on from SJYX01000084.1 coordinate 13,340, forward strand.
ATAGTGTACTCTACTTCAGCAAAAAAATTCACAAAAATTTTAGTTATAGAAAACATCAAACAAAAAACAGTGTGTTATAATAAACCTCTGCATACCTATTACCCGTCTTCAACAATTATCAATACATGTTCTGAGATTTTTGTTTCCTCTGTTACTCTCCCTTCCACCAAGTCTTTTTGTTGTTGGTATTGGAATTTTTTTATGACAAATCCCACATATCATATAATTTTATATGTAAGTATTTTAGTATGAGAAAGATGTATAACAAAGTCTTTCATGATATGCTTAAAGATGAGATGGAGAAATATGGACTGGACTAAGAGGATTAGCATTAGTAGGAATCATGGCTAAATCATGTCAAATGCATGAAAGTGTTAGTCATTCAGTCATGTCTGCCTCTTTGCGACCCCAGAGACTGTAGCCCACCAGGCTCCTCTGTCCATGGAATTCTCCAGGCAAGAATATTGGAGTGGGTTGCCATTTNGCTAAATCATGTCAAATGCATGAAAGTGTTAGTCATTCAGTCATGTCTGCCTCTTTGCGACCCCAGAGACTGTAGCCCACCAGGCTCCTCTGTCCATGGAATTCTCCAGGCAAGAATATTGGAGTGGGTTGCCATTTCCTTCTTCAGGGGATCTTTTCAAGCCAGGGATCAAATCTGGATCTCCTGCATTGCAAGTGGATTTTTTATTAAAAACTTTTTTTTTTTTCTAATCCTCAAAGACAAAACTATTTATATGCAAAACTATGTTCTGTTGGCCAATCACACTTTCTATATTTTCTGAACATAGATTGGTCTGAGCCACCAAATCATGTCAAAGATGGTATGAAATCCACACTGAAGAAAGGTTATAGATCAGCAGTCCCCAAATTTTTAGGCTCCGGGGACCAGTTTCACGGAAGACAATTTTTCCATGGAGTGGGGACAGGGCAGGAATGGTTTCAGGATGATTCTCATAAGGAGTGTGCAACCTGCATCCCTCTCATGTGCAGTTCACTGTAGGGTTCCATCTCCTGTGAGAATCTAAAGTTACTGCTCAGGCGGTAACACAAACGATGGGGAGTAGCTATATCTACAGATGAAGCTTCACTTGCTCACCTGGTGTTCATCTCCTCAGTTCAGTTCAGTCTCTTAGTTGTGTCCAACTCTTTGCGACCCCATGGACCATAACATGCCAGGCCTCCCTGTCCGTCAACAACTCCCGGAGTTTACCCAAACTCATGTCCATTGACTCGGTGATGCCAACCAACCATCTCACCCTCTATCATCCCCTTCTCCTCTTGCCTTCAGTCTTTCCCAGCATCAGGGTCTTTTCAAATGAGTCAGCTCTTCTCATGAGTTGGCCAAAGTATTGGCGTTTCAGCTTCACCATCAGTCCTTCCAGTGAATATTCAGGACTGATCTCCTTTAGGATGGACTGGTTGGATCTCCTTTCTGTGCAAGGGACTCTCAAGAGTCTTCTCCAATACCACAGTTCAAAAGCATCAATTCTTCAGCACTCAGCTTTCTTTATAGTCTAACTCTCACATCCATACCATGACTACTGGAAAAACCATAGCTTTGACTAGACGGACCTTTGCTGGCAAAGTAATGTCTCTGCTTTTTACTATCTGTGATTTGAATGAGAACAAAGAAAGTGTGATTAGCAAATTTGCCAACAGAACATAGTTTTGTATATAAATAGCTTTGTCTTTGAGGATTAGAAAGAAAATTAATAAAGAAGTACACATACACTGTGTTGCTTCGTAGCTCATTGGGATCGAGGGATAGAATTTAGAATGTAACAAAGCTTGAATCAAGATAAGAGCTTCTTGATAATTACAGGTGTCTGTCAAAGGCTAGGACTACATGGACAAGTAGTGTAGTCCTGACTCCAGTGACTGTCGCCATCAATGGAGAAGTTTACCGAAGAGGTTAAATATCCATCTTTCAAGAATTCTGTAGAACTGAGTTTGCCACTTAGAAGTTTTGAAACCTTGGTTGTGCATTAGAATCGCCTGAAGGGGTTTTAAAATGACCAGTACCTGGGCTCAGTCCCAGCGATTCTGATACAGTTGCTCTGGGTAGGGCTGGAAAAAGGTCCCAGGTGAGTGTCCCGTGTAGTCAGGGCTGCTGCTGCTGCTGCTGCTGCAATCACTTCAGTCGTGTCCGACTCTGTGTGACCCCATAGACGGCAGCCCACCAGGCTCCCCCATCCCTGGGATTCTCCAGGCAAGAACACTGGAGTGGGTTGCCATTTCCTTCTCCAATGCATGAAAGAGAAAAGTGAAAGTGAAGTCACTCAGTCTGTCCGACTGTTAGCGACCCCGTGGACTGCAGCCCACCAGGCTACTCCGTCCATTGGATTTTCCAGGCAAGAGTACTGGGGTGGGGTGCCATTGCCTTCCCCGGTAGTCAAGGCTGGAACCTTGGAATGCAGAAACTCTAAGGATCCTTTCAAACTTTGAGATTCTTTTTAATCTGAAAAAGATAAATCCCATTCATTCCCCCAAAGTCAGAATGGTGGAAAGCCTGAATTTGACGCTGAAATCAGACACAAAAATTACTTCAGGGAAGGAAAAAAGAATGGTTTAAGTGAAACTAAAATTGCTGGAGGTTACCAGGAGGGCGTGTGTCTTAGAGGAGAGGGTGCCTGTGTGGTTGTGGAGAAGGTAGGAGTGAAGCTGAGTGGGGACGGTACAAGGGGAAGGGAGTGGAACTGAAAGACTGAAAGGAGGTCTGAAGATATACTAAAACCAGGATGGTCCTGGGCACCATTAGCGTGCCCCACCGGCCCCCAGATTAGGACAGCACACAGAAAACCTCTGTTGTCCTAGTCGCTCCCCTTGAAGAGAGAAGATGTCTTGTCTGCACATCTGAATATATCACACTGACATGCTGAGCAGTTGCTAAGGCTAAAATCTACATGCACTCTAGCTATTTTTTCCAGTGATAGTGTCTTGCTTGCTTGCCTGGCATCTTGCCAGGGTGTTGGTGCTAGGCTCAGTAGCTTGCTTTGGGATACCTTGGAATCCCTTATCCTACCCCTCCCCACCAACCTTTGCTGAAACTTCCTAGAATGACTGTGAAGTTTGTTTCTTTGAAGAGCTTCTTAGCAATTCCCTCGGTGCTATTTTAACCCCTCTTCCACCATTGTGTTAAACAATCCTGAAGGTGGCTTCACAAATCTGGCTGGCTGCAGAAATGGTGAACCAGGGCTGCCTTTAAAAAGGAGCCTGGAGGTGTTTTCTAATTTCCCTGTTAGGAAGAAACTGGAGGCATGCTGCCCCCACATATCTTCACAATCTCTTCTAAAAAGAGAAGTATATGCGCGGTAAAGTTGTTTACAAAATAGCACAGAGAAAATCCCTCTGAAATCATGGGAGAAAGACCCATGCTTGTGCATATTTTTTCTTTATATTTATAAAGAATACGTTGGATACAGTCTTTACCCACTGTACCCCTAAATGCCCTCACAGCTTCTCTCTCTATTTTAAGAAAATATCAGCTATTAAGTGGGAGGTAGCAGTGATTTTCCGGGGAAGGCAACGGCACCCCACCCCAGTACTCTTGCCTGGAAAATCCAATGGACGGAGGAGCCTGGTGGGCTGCAGTCCATGGGGTCGCTGACAGTCGGACAGACTGAGCGACTTCACTTTCACTTTTCTCTTTCATGCATTGGAGAAGGAAATGGCAACCCACTCCAGTATTCTTGCCTGGAGAATCCCAGGGATGGGGGAGCCTGGTGGGCTGCCGTCTATGGGGTCGCACAGAGTCGGACAAGACTGAAGTGACTTACCAGCAGCAGTGATTTTCAAAGTGTGGCCCCGGAACCAGCATTGCCTGGAAACTTGTTAGAGGTACACATTCTCTGGTCTCATTGCAGACATACTGAATCAGAAACTCTGAGGGTGGGGTCCAGTGATTTTTCTTTAACAAACCTTTCTGGTGATTCTGAGCAGGTTGATGACTGAGGCCTGGGCTATAGGAGAATAGAAACTATATCCTTAGAAGGTTCTCTAAAGGAGTTAGTTATACAGAGTTTGCCCTCTGACACAGGACTTAACAGGAAAACTGCAAGCTGAAGAAACTTCAACTGCCATTGAGCCAGGGTGGTGAGTGGGTTTGACATTTGCTTAATAAGAAAAGGTCATGTGGCAGGAGAGAAAAGCTATTAACAGAGAAGAGTAAAACAAAAAAGAATCAGAATGACAAAGCAGTGGGCAATCCAATTAACTGTTGTCATTACAAAACTTGAAAGTTCCTATTCAAGTGACTATCACTGCTAATGTATATACCTACATAGAAAAGAATTTTAAGTTATGAATTTTTTTAATATGCTGTATTTTGTTTCACCTTGGAGACATAGCTTGTTGTGAAAATATTTTGTCAAGTAAGCCTAGTCAGTTCTTAATTGAAGCTCTGTGTTGACAGGAAAATAGAAATTTGCTGAATTTTAAAAGCATGATTTGGCTGCTATTAATACGTAATTGGGATTTTGTGGTAAAGGATCACAGATGCCAAAAATGTGAAAAAAGTTATAATCTTAATCATAACCATATTGACCATAACAACAACAATAATAATCACATTTACCGTTTATTGAGTGCCTACTGTGTGCAGACACTGCTGTGCGTTTGGCTCTAGGGATGAAGCTGTGGGTAAGCAGACCTGGTCCTTGCCCTCTGAAGCAATGGTTCCCAACCTTGGCTGCATGTTAGATGCACCAGGGAACCATTAAAAAATAGCAATGCCCAGGCTCCACCTTGATGATTCTGAGTTACTTAGTCTGGGATGGGATTCGGGGGTTGGTATTTTCACAAAGTTCTCCAGTGACTTTAATGTGCAGCTAGAACTGAGAATGACTGACAAAGTAGAAGATTTCAGCATATAGCTAATGGATTGATTGATTTCTGTTTAGTCGCTAAGTCGTGTTTGACTCTTTTGTGACCCTATGGACTGTAGCCTGTCCGGGTCCTCTGTCCATAAGATTTCCCAGGCAAGAAAACTGGAGTGGGTTGCCATGCCCTCCTCCAGGGGATCTTCCAGACCCAGGGATTGAACCCACATCTCTTGTATTCGCAGGCGGATTTTTTACTGCGGAGCCACCTGGGAAGCCCAGCTAATTAATTACAGCAGCCTTAAGCAATATGAAGAAACATTTAGAGTGCTGTGAGGAGTGCCAGTTAGTGAGGAGTTCATGGATGGGGTTTCTGAAGCATCCTTGAGGAGCTGACTTTCACCTGTAATCTAGAGCGTGGGAAGAGAATGTTCCAAGCAGAGTTAAAAAATTGTGCTAGGACCCTGTGGCAGGGGAAGAAAGGTGAAGTTAGGGCTGAAAGGAGGCAGAGTGAGGGAAGAGAGGTGATAAGAGAGGCTGGAACCTGAGGAGGGGCAGAACCTATGAGGTACATGAAGGATTGTGGTCTTAAAGTAATGGGAAGCTATGAAGGGTTTTAAGTAACTAGTGGGTTTTGTGATCATATAGAGACTTTGAAAAGTTCACCCTGCAGTGTAGAAAACAAGTTGTCGAGAGGCAAGAGTATATGCAGGGGAATCAACCTGCCATGGGAGGAGGTGGTGCTTGAAGTAAGAAAGTGGCAGAGTGGTGGCGGAGGAGAGGGCATCAGAATCTTTGGGCGGTGGAATCCCAGGACTCAACACGACTCTCAGTTACACTTGCTGGATGGGCAGCTCTTTGGATGTGGAACAAGGATGAGGAGGGAGTGGAGGATGATGCTATTATTCTTGGTTCACAGCTGGATGAGTGGTAGAGATGCTCACTGAGGGCTATGGAGAGCTGGGTGAGGAACAGGTTTGGTGGGAAGGGGAAAGCATGAATTCCGTTTGGGCAGAATAGATTTGAGGTGCCTGTGTGTCAAGGAGACAGTTGAAATACCAAGAATCCATATGTCTGGACTAAATATGTTAGAGTATTTCCCACATATGGATAGTAGTAACTGAGCCCATGGGGCTGGTTGGGATCACTCAAATCATTTTTTTCATACAGAGCTCACTACATCTTCACATCAGCTTCCCAAATTAAGTGATAGGTGTTTTAAAATTTTTAGTCTAGAAAATGAAGATTTAGAAAGATCAAGTAAGTTGCCCAAGTCACAGAGCTAGTTAAGAGGCAAGGGTGAGAGTCCATCCTATAGGATGATTATATAATCAAAAACAAGGAAATAGATGGATTGTTACCTAATCGTAAAATGCTTCTCTTTAATCAGAATGACTCACTCTCAGAGACAATATAGTTAACCATGCTAGCTTAGAAAGGACAAACTAAATGTGTAGTTCCTTCTACTACAAACAAATCATTTGAATCTATTATTCTTGGTAATTCAGCGAGAGAATATTCCATGGAGTTTATGACTAAGCTCTGGGATCCAGATTTGGGACTTACTGCCCAAACATCTGTCCTCTTGCTTCCTACAATACATACAAACTGAAGTTGAGTTGCCTGGCAGCTCCCTAAAAATAGTCAGAACCATAGAGCTGAGAAGTTAAAACACATTTGGAGAGATCAAATAAATCTCCCCTTTTCTTGAGGGAAAACACTGTGTACTAGAGATTCAAATCCATCTTATCCATTCATTTATTCAACTGACATATGGAATACTGACACAGACCAGATCCTTTGCTGATTTCTGGAGATCTAAAACTGTGTAGTGTTCTCAAAGTGTGTTAGTCTCATAGAGGAGACTGACACAGACAGGTGCAAAGGAGGGTATTTAATCCGTCATTAGAGAAGGGTCAAGAGCCTTTCAGGAAGACTTCCTGGAAGTGGTGACACGTACGCTAATTATCCTCAACTCCAATTTCTTCGTAAGTTAGGTAAAGATAAAGAAGAGAGGAAAGAAGAGTGCTTCAGGCAGAATAAAGAAGCAGGACGTGTGGCAGGAGAGAAAAGCGATGAAGATACAAAAGACATGAAAATATGAAAAAGAAGGGCCAAGTTAGAAACTAACACCTCGAACCACACACGAATTGTGTGGGGGCTTGGCCTTTAAATTGTGGTTAAAGCGTTTAACATTTATTTTGAGACATATGGGAAGATCACAGTGGTGGCGGTCATGTAATTAGGTTTGCATTTTTACGATAATGCTAACTTCAAAGCAGAGGATGGCTGGAAGAGGCAGAGCCTAGATATGGAAAGGCCTCGACAGAAGCTACTGGAGAAGTCGGGGAAGAAATAGACAAAGGATTTGGGAGACAGTTTGTGGGTAGAATCAATAAAAACTTGAAGTTTGATTGACGGGAGAAGGGAGAGTCTAGGGAGACTGGGGGCATGATGGTGACGTTCACAGAGCAGATCATGAGGAACAGGGAAACTTAGTTTTAGGCATGGTGATTTTGTCTGTCGAACATCAAAGCAGGTATCTTCAGTAAATGACTAGAATCACAGATTTGGAGCTCACGACAAAGTCCTGGACTGGAGACATAGATCAGGAGGTCATCCCAGTAAAGCTTGGGGAACCATCACCATTGAGTAGGTTGTATGTGTATGAAGCAACATGAGCCAAGTTTCCAAGATGAAACACTGTGGCACATCTCTGTTGAAAGAGTCTGATGAGAAAAAGATGCCGGGAAAGTAAGGGTCAGAGAGATCGGAGGACTACAAGAAGAGTCTGGTGCCATGGGAGCCAAGAAAAGGGAGACTTTGTGTAATTAACAGTATCAAATTCTATAAGAAATACTTGTGTGAGTGGCTTTTAATAGAATGGTGGGACAGAAGCCAGGTGTTGTGAATCAAAGACTAAAGTGGGTTGTGGAAAGGTGGCGTTTAGGCATGCACAGAGTACAAGGAGGCAAAAGCAAAAAACAAAAACAAGTCAGAAGAAGTGAAATCTTTAGAACTGGTGTGGCACGGATCGGTTCACTGGGGATACTAAAGGCAAGAGGAGTGGAATAAACGTATCAGCGCGGTGTAAAGGTCTAAGGGAGGAAGTGGCCTTTCTCCACCCAGCCCTGAGAGACTTAGTGGTGAGCCAGCCCAATGGCATCTTTGTTATCTAATTTGGCTATCCTCCCCACTAAAGATGGGTCTACTAAAGTGGCATTCTCAGAGGTCAGTTCTAGGAAACAAAGACTAGCAGAAGGTGGAGTAAAAATTTCCTCTTCAACTCTCACATTCCCTAGGGTCTTTGGGTTTGCAAGCATCTTTATAAAGGATTTAACTATCTTAGCCATCGTTTCCAAAGACTATAATGTATGATTCCTAGTATGGTATCCTTCTGTGGTGTCCTTAGCTTTTGCTGAGTGAGAGACACTTTCCCCTCCATTCAGCACATTATTATGATTCCAGAAAAGAGAAAGCACATGGGATCTGTCTTGTCTGTTTTGAGCCCCTAGAGTCACTTCCTTGTTTGGCTGCACGCTTCCTACCTCTGTGAATCTGAGCAAATAAGAAAACAGACCTCTTGGGCGTGAGCAAGAAGTGCATAGACCATGCTGTACCCGTGGCCTGCAGTCTCCGCATTGCATCTGTATTCTGCATGCAGCCTGTGTCTCATTGTAGTTCAGTGGCTAAGTTGTGTCCAACTCTGTTCCACCCCATGGACTGCAGCACACCGGGCTCCTCTGTCATCCACTAACTCCCAGAATTTGCTCAAATTCATGTCCATTGAGTCAGCGATGCTAACTGTCTCACTCTCTGCCACCCCCCTCTCTTGCCTTCAATCTTCTCTAGCATTAGAGTCTTTTTCAGTGAGTCAGCTCTTCACATCAGGTGGCCGAAGTATTAGAGTTTCTGCTTCAGCATCTGTCCTTCCAGTGAACATTCAGGGTTGATTTCCTTTAGGACTGACTAGTTTATGGCATAATACCACTATTGTTTAACAATGATCCGCTCGTATTTTTTTTACCTTGTAGAAAAATCATGGCAAGAAAACTTGGTGAACATGAAATCATAGTGGGGGGTTAGTTTGATTAACTTAGAGGAATTATCCTTCGCCACTGTGGAGAAAGAACTTTCAGGGACGTGACCGTGACCCAAGACATCCTCCCCTCCCAGACTGTGCTGGAGGGACCCTGCACTGACCAGTTCTTTTAGTTGCCTTTTCACTGCATGCAGACGGCCCTGCCTCACCATTTTCTCACGTCTTTCTTCATCCAGGATACAAAAGTGAGTAGGATGCCACTTTCTTAGTTGCATTCTGGATTTGAGGAAATACTCAAGTCACAGGACTGAACATACATTTTTTAAAGTGTGGGTGGTTTTGGTAGGAGCTGTTTTCATCTGTTATAGGTTTATCTTATTAGTTTTGCTCTAAAGAGGACACGCCTTTCTCCAAGGCCCAGGAACCTTTCTCTAACTCCTGCCTTCCACCTCACTAAATGAGTACAGGAAATATGCTTTGAATAATCTAGGGTACTCTCAGATTGCCCCTCCCAAATAAGTTGTTGTCTGTCACTTCCTTGACAGGAACTACATATTAATCAATTTAGGACTGAGTTCCCACATGAACATCTGCAGGTACTCTGCGTTGGTTAAAGAGTTGCTTAGATACCAGGTGATCTGTGACAGAGTTACCATGGATGTTTAGAAGCTTGATCATGCCTTATCCAGAAAGCTGTTCCCTCTTGTATTAATACGTAACAGCAGAGATGCCTGAGCGTGTGCATACTCAGTTGTGGCTCTTTGTGACCCCCATGGATTGCAGACCGCCAGGCTCCTCTGTCCATGGAATTTTCTAAGCAAGAATACTGGAGTGGTTTGCCATTTCCTACTCCAGGGGATCTTCCCGATGTCAGGGACTGAACCTGTATCTCCTCTGTCTCCTGCTTTGGCAGGAAGAATTTTCGGTTTTTTTTTTTTTTTTGGCAGGCAGAATTTTTACCATTGGGCTACCTGGGAAGACATGCCTGAAAAGAGATGCCAAATATCCCTCAGAATAAAGGTTTTAATCCACCCAAAGCCTGGTGAAATGAGATCTGACAATTTTTCTGTAAAGAATACAGAAGAGATGACATTGATCTGGGAAGACTGAGTGAGTGGGGACCTAGAGATGGCTGCTTGGACTAGTTACGTTAGTGAGTGGCTGGCAGGATGGTAGAGAGGGCAGAGAATCAGCAAAGTTGACATCAGATCATAGACACATCTCTTCCCATTTACCCAATGCCCACTTTCCAAGCTCCTAGCATCTTTATCACTCTAATCCCAACTGGAAACTCTCTGTAAATTATTTCTCTTCGACTCAGAACCTTTAGGTTTTCAGGAATTTTTACTAAGAATTTTTAATTACTAGAGAATAAAGAAGGAAGCGGGGAAGGCAATGGCACCCCACCCCAGTACTCTTGCCTGGAAAATCCAATGGACGGAGTAGCCTGGTGGGCTGCAGTCCATGGGGTCGCTAACAGTCGGACAGACTGAGCGACTTCACTTTCACTTTTCTCTTTCATGCATTGGAGAAGGAAATGGCAACCCACTCCAGTATTCTTGCCTGGAGAATCCCAGGGATGGGGGAGCCTGGTGGGCTGCCGTCTATGGGGTCACACAGAGTCGGACACGACTGAAG
>SJYX01000084.1:25649-87168 GCA_006410675.1 Oreotragus oreotragus
CCACACCCTCTTCAGCATTTATTGTTTGTAGACTTTTGGATAATGGGCATTCTGACTGGTGTGAGGTGATATCTCATTGTAGTTTTGATTTGCATTTCTCTAATAATGAGCGATGTTAAGCATCTTTTCATGTGTTTGTTAGTCATCTGTATGTCTTCTTTGGGAAAATGTCTGTTTAGGTCTTTTCTCCACTTTCTGATTGGATTGTTTATTTTTCTGGTATTGACTTGTAATTCTGAGGGGTTGCCTTGATCATTGTCTTATCGATTTTTAATGACTTCTTATATTAAGGAAACCAACTATTTCATAGTTGTTACAAACATTTTCCTCAGTTTGTCATTTTTATTTTGTTTATGGCATATTTTGTTGCAGAAATATTTTTATGTTGCTTCTGACTTTTGTACTTCATAAGTGAAAAAATGAGGAGGTAGAAATAAGATAACTTACAAATGAGATGTAGAAGACAGAGGTAGGGGTGGGGTAGAGGGGCGGGCTGTGAGGCTGGGCTACCTGGGTGAGTCAATTCACCCCATCCCCACTTTGACTCCCATACTAGTGATATATGGCCAGCACAGATTTTCTGTCTTTCTCACCAACAACACATAACCAAGGTTTGTGGACAAATGCAGCTGCTTTGAGAAAGGATAGAATCCCCAGAGCACAATTCTTCAATTTCAGATATGGAAGAGGATTTGTTTAGTGGAAGCAGTGTGTTTATTGCAAAGACCATCAAAATACGTGGCTATTATCCTTGTTGGCTGGGTCACAGGGAATTCCTGTCTGTGATCTCAATGATATCACTCTGCCGGAAACAACTCTGTACTTGAATATGGGAGTCCAAGATGTCNGGATTGTTTATTTTTCTGGTATTGACTTGTAATTCTGAGGGGTTGCCTTGATCATTGTCTTATCGATTTTTAATGACTTCTTATATTAAGGAAACCAACTATTTCATAGTTGTTACAAACATTTTCCTCAGTTTGTCATTTTTATTTTGTTTATGGCATATTTTGTTGCAGAAATATTTTTATGTTGCTTCTGACTTTTGTACTTCATAAGTGAAAAAATGAGGAGGTAGAAATAAGATAACTTACAAATGAGATGTAGAAGACAGAGGTAGGGGTGGGGTAGAGGGGCGGGCTGTGAGGCTGGGCTACCTGGGTGAGTCAATTCACCCCATCCCCACTTTGACTCCCATACTAGTGATATATGGCCAGCACAGATTTTCTGTCTTTCTCACCAACAACACATAACCAAGGTTTGTGGACAAATGCAGCTCCTTTGAGAAAGGATAGAATCCCCAGAGCACAATTCTTCAATTTCAGATATGGAAGAGGATTTGTTTAGTGGAAGCAGTGTGTTTATTGCAGAGACCATCAATACACGTGGTTATTATCCTTGTTGGCTGGGTCACAGGGAACTCCTGTCTGTGATCTCAATGATATCACTCTGCCGGAAACAACTCTGTACTTGAATATGGGAGTCCACAATGTCCACAAAGATCTATTGTTCTCCATGCAGTCTATGGGCAAAAGAATTCAGGAAAGGCCAGAGGAGGTGGGTGAGGAGGTAGGTGGAATGGTGGGAGGAAGTAAGAAGGAGAAAGGGAAGGGGATTCCTTTGCTTCCTTATTTCCCATACGCAGATCCTCTGCTCTTCTTTNATGTCCACAAAGATCTATTGTTCTCCATGCAGTCTATGGGCAAAAGAATTCAGGAAAGGCCAGAGGAGGTGGGTGAGGAGGTAGGTGGAATGGTGGGAGGAAGTAAGAAGGAGAAAGGGAAGGGGATTCCTTTGCTTCCTTATTTCCCATACGCAGATCCTCTGCTCTTCTTTGATTTTTGCAGTTATTAACATTTTTAGAGTCAGGCGCACCAGTGCAAAGTCCATCAGTTACTTGCTACCAATCTGAGAAGAGCACAGCCCACAGCAAGAACGGCTGGGTGACGAGCTTGAGGCTGGCTGAGTCTGACTAGCAGGAAGAGCTTGTTCTGTCCCCCACCCCGGTTCCACTGCCCAAGGTCACGCAATGGGCTCTTCCCACCCAAAACCGAGCCTCTCCGAGGACCACTCAGGATCAACCAGGCTACTTTGTCAGGATAAATGCATTCTTTTTCTAACTAAAGTACTGTGAACTGAGACTAACCAGCTAAGTAACATTTCAAAGAGCAGGAGCACAGGATTATAGACAAGTCAGGCAACTTTCTCTGAGGGCTTCCCTGGTGGCTCAGAGGGTAAAGAATCCACCTGCCATGTGGGAGACCTGGATTGATTCCCTGGATCGGAAAGATGCCCTGGAGGAGGGCATGGCAACCTACTCGAGTATTCTTGCCTGGAGAATCCCCATGAACAGAGGAGCTTAGCAGGCTATAGTCCGTGGCTTTGCAAAGAGTCAGGCATGACTGAGTGACCAGGCACATATAACTTTCTCTGAAGTCTGTAGTTCAAGAGATCCGTGGAACCGGACTTGGGTATTTATTAACCTGTCTCTCTCTACCTCTCTTTCTATTCCCCACCCCCGCCGTCTCCCTTCCAGTCGTATTCTCTGTGTCTATCCGATTTCCCCTCCTCTCCTTTACTGACTGACCATCATTGAGGCCTTGAAGTGCATTTTTAGCATTTGTCTATTTATTGACATNGTGTGGACTCAGTAAATATTCGGTGATTCATTCAGCAATTTGCATTGGCTCTTAAAGCATGTGTTTATATGTGCTGGGCTACCAGGGGTATTCTCCACATATCTGATTACACTACTTTTCTGGAAGACATAATCAAAGTATTCTCATGTAAAAGCAGTCATTACCAACTCATTACCTTTTTGGCTTTATTGAATGTATCTTTTCCTAGAAACATATAATAGTACATCTAGATTATATTTTGTTTAGTTAGAAACTCAAAAATATTTTCCTGGTTCAATAGCATTTATATGAAGGGAAGAAAACCTTAGAATTAGGTAATGGGAACATAATGGAAAAAACTCATTTGTCTTATGTACTGGATCTCATCAGGGACTTGTTTCATAAACTGAAAACTATTAATAACTTAAGTTCACAAAGGGTAAAACTAAATAAGTTCTTTTCCTGATATAGTGCTTTATGATTTATCAAAGTACATGGTATACATTAGTCACTTATTTGGGAAAGTTGAGTGTTTACCATGTACTAGGGTGCTAGGAATAGAAAGATAAGATTCAACGCTAGTCCTCAAGGAACTTGATCTAATGGCGGAGACACACAGAGAAATGATGCACAACGCGTGATTAAATGCCACATTGGAACTGTCTACACAGGGATTTGAGAGTATAGAGGAACAGTTGATTTAACTGCTTTGGGAAGTCAGGAAAGAAAGGACTCGCTAAAGATGGATCCTCATGGATGGAGAGTAGCTCACCAACCAGACTCAGAAAGCAGTGAGGCAGTGGGAACACGAGTGAAGCCAGGAAGCTTGAAAGGGAGCTGTCCCTCTAAGGGCAGGCCACTAGGCGAGTGGAATGCCGGGTACCTGCTGTGGGAAAGGAAGGGAATTTGTGGCTGCAGATAAAGCTATTTAGGACCAGTATTAATTTTTAATACTTAAAAATTAATTCTTCAGTATTTTTTTTATTGTGGTAAAATTTACATAACATAAGATTTACTGTTTTAACTGTGTTTAAGTTTACAATTTTTTGGCATTGAGTACATTCACAGTGTTGCATGACCATCACCACTGTTTCCAGGACTTTTCACCATCCTAAGCAAAAATACTAAAGCTGAAACTCCAGTACTTTGGCCACCTCATGCGAAGAGTTGACTCATTGGAAAAGACTCTGATGCTGGGAGGGATTGGGGGCAGGAGGAGAAGGGGACGACTGAGGATGAGATGGCTGGATGGCGTCACGGACTCGATGGACGTGAATCTGAGTGAACTCCGAGAGATGGTGATGAACAGGGAGGCCTGGCGTGCTGCGATTCTTGGGGTCGCAAAGAGTCGGACATGACTGAGCAACTGAACTGAACTGAACTGATGAGATCAGAGGAAAATCACTTTTAAAAGTTTAGCTTTCCCTATAAAATGGGAAGTGCAAGCCCTATCTGCCTTACAGTTTCATGATACATATCAAATTAATCAGCCTTTCAGATCTATTATTCTCTATTCTTGCCGCTGTTATTTTAAGTTTTGAGAAAGATCCAGAGAAGAGCAGCTAAAACCAAGGGATGAAAGAGAGTTACTAGAGCACCGAGTAAAAAGACCTGGAAAACCCTGAAAGACTGTATGGCTAAAGAACGTAGATATAAACCCTCGCACCAAGTTCTGCAGAGAAGGGCATGGCAGCCCGCCCCAGTCCTCCTGCCTGGAGAACCCCATGGGCGGAGCAGCCTGGTGGGCGGCAGTCCGTGGGTCGCACAGAATTGGACACGACTGAGCGACGGGCACACACACCGAGTTCTGCAACAGTTTTGTGCTTGTGCGTAATCTGCTTGTAAATGACGCCTTCTTGTAGCTTATGCTGCGCTCGTGCTGTACAAGGTCTCTTACCTTAACTGGAGGGAAGATAGGAAACTATTTTACAGAGTAGTGAGAAAGTTTCTTAACGTTTTGCTTCCTTAAATGGTGCCCCTCCCACAAACAAAGCACGTTTTACTCCTCCAGTATTGTTATGCTATCTGCCGTGCCTCCAGTTATTTATTATTATAGATTTATTTGCCAGCAGGATGTGATGTCTGTAAAAGAATGTTTTTACTTGTGATTTAAAAACCCCACATAATGTAAAATTTACATCTTAATCATTTTTAATCAAATTTAATTAAATGTACATCTTAATCATTTTAAATAGTAATGTTAGCTGGTGGCTCAGATGGTAAAGAATCCCCCGGCAATTCGTGAGACTGGGTTCAATCCCTGGGTTGGGAAGATCCCCTGGAGAAGGGAATGGCTACCCAATATTCTTGCCTGGGAAATCCCATGAACAAAGACCTGGCAGGTTGCAGTCCTTGAGGTTGCACAGAGTTGGACACGACTGAGCGACTTTCACTTTCAGTGTTAGCGCCATGTTGCGCAACAGATCCCTAGAGCTTTTTCATCTCGTGGACCTGAAATGCTGTACCTACTCAGCAACATTCTCCATTTCCCTTCTTCCCAGCCTGTAGCTGAAAATGAGGGGTTTTTTTTTTAATATGAGAAAAAACTTTAATATAAAACCTCTTGTAGTGGCATAAGAGTCGGACATGACTGAAGTGACTTAGCAGTAGCAGTAGCAGTGGCATAAAATTAAATCACATTTAATTGCACATAGAAAAAATTCCCTTCATTAACAGAACAAAATTCTATTAAATTGAAACCTTAGAAAATTGAGGATGTACTCACTTTAGGTGCTAAGAACTGAAGTGAGCTTTCTAATACAGTTATTTCTGGAAAAATCCATGTCAGAGGACCAAGGACTAACTCTGTGATCAGTTTTTTTTTACTTGAAAATAATGAGTGTAACTGAGATAACTTTCACAGAGAGTGAGCTAAAACCCTGTTGGCCTCCTCCTAAGTAGAAGAGTTACTGTTGAAAGTAGATTCCTCTGGTAGCCTGTGCTGGAGGCGGCCGAGATACATTCCCCTTAAATCCTTTCTTACCAGGTTTTTGCCCCTGCCATCACACCAGTGTCCTTTTCAAGGTACCAATGATTTCAGTGTTGTTTAATCCATTTGTTAATTCATAGTCATCACCTTCAGTTCAGTTCAGTCGCTCAGTCGTGTGCGACTCTTTGCGACCCCATGAATCACAGCACGCCAGGCCTCCCTGTCCATCACCATCTCCCGGAGTTCACTCAGACTCACGTCCATCGAGTCTGTGATGCCATCCAGCCATCTCATCCTCAGTCGTCCCCTTCTCCCCCTGCCCCCAATCCCTCCCAGCATCAGAGTCTTTTCCAATGAGTCCTCTTTGCGTGAGATGGCCTAGGTACTGGAGTTTCAGCTTTAGCATCATTCCTTCCAAAGAAATCCCAGGGCTGATCTCCTTCAGAATGGACTGGTTGGATCTCCTTGCAGTCCAGGGGACTCTCAAGAGTCTTCTCCGACACCACAGTTCAAAAGCATCAATTCTTTGGTGCTCAGCTTTCTTCACAGTCCAACTCTCACATCCATACATGACCACTGGAAAAAACCATAGCCTTGACTAGATGGACCTTTGTTGGCAAAGTAATGTCTCTACTTTTGAATATGCCATCTAGGTTGGTCATAACTTTTCTTCCAAGGAGTAAGGGTCTTTTAATTTCATGACTGCAATCACCATCTGCAGTGATTTTGGAGCCCAAAAAAATAAAGTCTGACACTGTTTCCACTGTTTCCCCATCTATTTTNTGGACTGTAGCCCACCAGGCTCCTCAGTCCATGGGATTTTCCAGGCAAGAATACTGGAGTGGGTTGCCATTTCCTGCTCCAGGGGATCTTCCCGAACCAGGGATCGAAACCGGGTCTCCCGCATTGTAGGCAGACGCTTTACCGTGTGAGTAGAGTGGTGGCTAAAAGCTTGATTTCTGGACCCAGAATGCCTGACTTTAATTCCTGGTCCCTACATTTTTATCAGTGTAACTTTGGACAATCTACTGAACCTATGACTCAGTTTCCTCACCTGTAAAGAGAGAGCAGTGAGGATAATAATAGTTCCTGATACTGCAATCTTATTTGGAAATGAAGTCTTTGTAGATGTAGTTAAGGATCTTGCGGTCATTCTGGTTTTAGAATGGGCCCTAAATCTAATGACTGGTAGATAAGAAAGAGAAAGGGGTTGGGAAATCTACGGCACACAGAGACTGGGGGAAAGGTCATGTGCAGGCAGAGGCAGACAATGGATGATGTAGCCATAGCCAGGGAATGCCAGGAGCCGCCAGAGGCTAGACAAGACAAGAAAGGAACCTCTCCAGAGCCTTTGGCCCCATTGACACCTTAATTCTGGACTTTTAGCCTCTGGAATTGTGAAAGAATAAAATTCTATTGTTGTCAGTCACCCACGTTGGTGGTAATTTGTTGTGGCAGCCATAGGAAGCTGATACAGATGATGAAAACAGTACCTCGGAGTGTTGTGAGGGTTAAATGAGTTGCTGTGTGTAGAGTGCTGAGAACATAATCTGGAATACAGTGAGGGCTCTTTTGTAGATTGTTATGTATTGTTAGCTCATTGACTCTTACCTAGCAACCCTATGAAGTCCGTACTATTATGAATCATCTTGCATGCAGGGAATTGGAGGATTAGACACTGAGCAAAGGTGAGGTTGTCTGGACCGTGCTCCAGTTTGAGCCACCCTCAGAAGTCTGTGGAGTTTGGCTTGGGGGTGATGGATCCAGGCAACTTTTGGTTTGGAGGCCCCTCATAAGGATGCTCTCTCCGCGAAGATTTCGCAGCTCTGAGCTACCAACGAGAACAGAAGGTATAGAGAAGATCTATCCCGATGTGGTTCTTACTCCTCCTGGACGTGTCTTCCCAGCCCTGGTCTTGGCACAGGCTCTACTCTAGCAGAACCAGGCTCTGTCCAAACTTGACTAAGCGATAGTCCTGAGAGCTGACTTCACTGGGGTGCCTCAGCTCCTCATTACAAGAGGCAGAGATCTGCCACCTAAAAGACCACACCCTCCTTCTCTGGGGTCTTCAAAGGTCCCTGGTGGTCCCTTGTTTACCATGGGGCTGAATATAAATTATACCAATGATTAGAAAGAAGTCAGATCACTTCGAGTAAGACCAAACCCTCACCAGAACCTGCAAAGCCCTATGAGCAAGGCACCCAGTGACATCACCCCTGACCACCTCTTTCTCTTTTCCCCTTCCTCACTCTTCCAGCCACACTGGCTTCATGCCCAGGTACTGTTCCACCCCTGGGCCTTTGTACATGCAGTTCCAGTTGCCTTAAATGATGCTCTTGGCCAAGTGATGTGCTTGCTGTCTCTTTATCCCTATCACTTTTAATATCACCATCTCAGGTCTTTCCTAATCACTCTGTGCTGCCTCTTTACCTGCCTTTTCTCATTTCTTAGCGCTTATAATTATTAACATACTATAAAATTTACTTGTTTTATTTTTTCAAACTAGAATATAAGCAATGAAATGGAAACATTTGTTTTGTTCACTGCTGTAACTCTAGCCTCAGGCAGGTCTAGTGAATAGTGTAATGCATGAATGAATAATTGTTGGCTGACTAATAGAACAATGGATGAAATAACAACTACAGAACTCCGAAACCAAAATAGGCCAATCCGTTAAATATCTAGAAGTAAGCACATGAAGAGAGGAGTACAGGAACCATTGAGCTTTGAGGCATATGGAGGGAAGCATAGCCTCTTATTGAGCTTGCTTTTGAATGTGACAAGGAAAAAGATTTGGTGGAGAAAGAGGGGAATAGAATTCCAGCTGAAGGAAATCTCATGTTGAAAAATATCAGCATCCAAAATTCATTTATTCATTCAACTAGGACTATGGCAATAAACAAACCAGAAAAAAGTCATGGCACTTAGGGAGCATACAGTCTAGTGGTTGTAATGTCAGGCAGTATGATCTCGGACACACACATCTGCTTATTGGAATGGTGAGATGCGAAGTGCTTAAATTTCTAAAGGGCTTAGAGGGCTGGGTAGACAGTGAGGCTTTCATCTGGCAATCAGAAGGAAACCACCTTCATTCTTAATCAGGAAGAACCCTGGGACTATCAATGATGGAGGAATTCTGCAGGTGCATGAAGGATGGATTCTGATAGGAAAAAGAATTAGGGAGGTACCAGAAAGGGCTATTACAGAGAAGTGATGGTGATTGGAACAGAGGGAGGGATGTTGCCATAGAAGAGGTGGAGTCTAAGGGACCTGGAATGAAGCAGCTGAGAAAGGATCTGAAAGCCCCTGAATGTGAGAACAATCTAAGTATGTGTCACCAAGAACTCCCCGGTGGAGAGGAAGGAAGATGGCAGAGAGGGGGCAAAGACTCTAGGAGCTGGAGAAATGGCAAAGTCAGATTAGGCCAGTCCCCTGAGCTTCAGTGATTGTCCCATCACTGCGCTGTGTAAACACAGGAAGGGACCACGGCACTCCACTGACGTTTACTCTCCAGTGCTTGTCTGTGTTGGCTGTTTTGTTCTCTATATGACAAGCCAAGCTTGGTCTGGATGCAACCCATCAGAAATTGGAAACGATTTGAATCTAATGCGTCACACTGAATCTGCAGAGCAAAACTTCTGGGTTTTTTTTTTTTTTGCCTAAAATCCACCACATCTGCCAACACCCCAAATCTTTCTTACTAATAGAGTGAAATTTTAAAATAAAACATCTTTGGTATCATAAAGTAGAGAAGCTGGGATTTCTCTGTATTGCAGAATTTTGACTAAGGACAAATTACATAACTTTAATCTTTAATAGGATTCCAGCTCTCGATGTCGTGATAACTCTTTCTGTTAGAGTTTAAAAGAATCAGCTTTTTTGCCTCTGACATAGCTAATTGGCTTGAAATCAGCCTGTTTTGTCAAAGCTTGGGTTTCCTTCAGTTTTGTCTCTGTCAAGTGAAAAATTGACATTTCTACCTGGCTCTTAGCCGAAACAGAGAAACTTTCTCATTCATCCTGTGACAGGAAGGGAATAGAGGGCAGGGGCAGTCTTGAGTTCCTTAGGATAGTGGGAAAATTCAAAGCTATATAACACTTCATTGTTAAGATATTTTGGGTAAAAGTGTTTCTTGAAATTGTTTTTTAAAACACAGTTTCATATTGTATGTTACAAACCACGTTTCTGTCGTCCACAAGGGAAATGAAGAGCTTCTCAGGGGGATACAGTCATCGCGAATTTTCCATAATAGAACTTGACTGTAGCACACATGACATCTGAAAGTGCTCTGGGGCCTAGGAAAAAGGGCAAGTTACTGAAGTGGCCCCTTTATGGACATGCCTTGGATGAGCCCACCTCTGGGCCCCCATGTCTGCTGATTCGCTCAGTCTGTGTCTGACTCTTTGCAACTCCGTGGACTGTAGCCCGTCAGGCTCCTCTGTCCATGGGATTCTCCCGGCAAGAATACTGGAGTGAGTTGCCATTTCCTTCTCCAGGGGGTCTTTCCGATCCAGGGGTCAGATCTGTGTCTCCTGCATCTCTTGCATTGCACATGAATTCTTTACTGCATGAGCCACCTGGGAAGCCCCCACATCTGGTAAACCACTTCCTGAGAAGAATTGACTTCTGAAAACTATCTGCATAGTTCATAGAAAGCATAGTATTTTAATTATTCCTTAAGTAACTTAGTTCACATGAAAAACAGTCATTATTTTTTTGATAATACAAGCTTTTGAAAAATTCCTAAATTTCCTCTCTGATTTAAGTTCTTTTTGTTGTCATATCTTCGATAAGACTAATGTGATGAAAGACTTGAATATATTCTAATAATATGGATATCACTGCGAAAGCTGGGCAAGCATGGGAAAGTATACTTTCTTTTTTAAATTATTTTTTATTGAAGTATAGTTGATTTACAGTGCTGTGCTAATTTCTGCTGTACAGCAAGGTGACTTAGTTATACAATACATACTTTAAAAAAATATATTCTTTTCCAGGATGGTTTATCCCAGGAGACTAGATATGGTTCCCTGCGCTATGCAATAAGACCTTGTTGTTGTTATCGATTCTAAATGTGACAGTTTGCTGCTACTAACCCCAAACTCCCAAACCGTCACTGTCCTTTCACCCCTCCTCCTTGAAACCACAAGTCTGCTCTCTGTGAGTCTGGTTCTGTTTTGTAGATAGTTTCATTTCTGCCACATTTTATATTCCACATTTTCTTTTCCAGGATGGTTTATCCCAGGAGACTAGATATGGTTCCCTGCGCTATGCAATAAGACCTTGTTGTTGTTATCGATTCTAAATGTGACAGTTTGCTGCTACTAACCCCAAACTCCCAAACCGTCACTGTCCTTTCACCCCTCCTCCTTGAAACCACAAGTCTGCTCTCTGTGAGTCTGGTTCTGTTTTGTAGATAGTTTCATTTCTGCCACATTTTATATTCCACATCTAAGTGATATTGTGTGGTATTAGTCTTTCTCTTTCTTCCTTACTTCACTTAGTAAGATAATCTCTAATTCTATTCATGTTGCTGCAAATGGCATTATTTTGTTCTTTTTTATGGCTCAGTAATATTCCATATCCATTCATCTATTGATATTGCCACATTTTATATTCCACATCTAAGTGATATTGTGTGGTATTAGTCTTTCTCTTTCTTCCTTACTTCACTTAGTAAGATAATCTCTAATTCTATTCATGTTGCTGCAAATGGCATTATTTTGTTCTTTTTTATGGCTCAGTAATATTCCATATCCATTCATCTATTGATAGACATTTAGGTTGCTTCCACATCTTGGCTATTGTAAATAGTGCTGCAATGAATATTGGAGTACATGTATCTTTTTGAAATACGGTTTTCTCTGGATTATATGCCCAGGAGTAGGATTGTGGGATCCTCAGTTCAGTTCAGTTCAGTCACTCAGTTGTGTTTGACTCTTTGTGGCCTCATGGACTGCAGCACGCCAGGCCTCCCTGTTCATCACCAACTCCCAGAGATGGCTCAAACTCATGTCCATTGAGTTGGTGATGCCATCCAACCATCTCATCCTCTGTTGTCCCCTTCTCCTCCTGCCCTCAATCTTTCCCAGCATCAAGGTCTTTTCAAATGAGTCAGCTCTTTGCATCAGGTGGCCAAAGTATTGGCGTTTCAGCTTCAACATCAGTCCTTCCAAAGAATATTCAGGACTGATTTCCTTTAGGATGGACTGGTTGGAGATCCTTGCAGTCTGAGGGACTCTCAAGAGTCTTCTCCAATACAACAGTTCAAAAGCATCAATTCTTCAGTGCTCAACTTTCTATATAGTCCAACTCTTACATCCATATATGAAAAACCTTAGCTTTGACTAGACAGACCTTTGTTGGCAAAGTGATGTCTCTGCTTTTTAATATGCTGTCTAGGTTGGTCATAGCTTTTCTTCCAAGGAGTAAGCGTCTTTTAATTTCATGACTGCAATCACCATTTGCAGTGATTTTGGAGCCCAGAATGATAAAGTCAGCCACTGTTTCCCCATCTATTTGCCATGAAGTGATGAAGCCAGATGCCTTGATCTTTGTTATCTGAATGTTGAGCTTTGAGCAAACTTTTTCACTCTCCTCTTTCACTTTCATCAGGAGGTCCTTTAGTTCTTCTAAAGGTGGTGTCATCTGCATATCAGGTTATTGATATTTCTCCCAGCGATCTTGATTCCAGCTTGTGCTTCCTCCAGCCCAGCATTTCTCATGATGTACTCTGCATATGAGTTAAATAAACAGGGTGACAATATACAGCTTTGATGTGCTTCTTTTCTTATTTAGAATCAGTCTGTTGTTCCATGTCCAGTTCTAACTGTTGCCTCCTGACCTGCTTACAGACTTCTCAGGAGGCAGATCAGGTGGTCTGGTATTCCCATCTCTTTCAAAATTTTCCACAGTTTACTGTGATTCACACAGTCAAAGGCTTTGGCCTAGTCAATAAAATAGAAGTAGATATTTTTTTGGAACTCTCTTGCTTTTTTGATAATCCAGCAGATGTTGGCAATTTGATCTCTGATTCCTCTGCCTTTCTAAAACCAGCTTGAACATCAGGGAGTTCATGGTACATGTATTGCTGAAGCCTGGCTTGGAGAATTTTGAGCATTACTTTACTAGCATGTGAGATGAATGTAACTGTGCAGTAGTTTGAGCATTCTTTGGCACTGCCTTTCTTTGGGATTGGAATGAAAACTGACCTTTTTCAGTCCTGTGACCACTGCTGAGTTTTCCAAATTTGCTGGCATATCGAGTGTAGCACTTTCACAGCATCATCTTTTGGGATTTGAAATAGCTCAACTGGAATTCCATCACCTCCACTAGCTTTGTTCATAGTGATGCTTTCTAAGGCCCATTGGACTTCCCATTCGAGGATGTCTGTCTCTAGATGAGTGATCACACCATTGTAATTATCTGGGTTGTGAAGATCTTTTTTGTTCAGTTCTTCCATGCATTCTTGCCACCTCTTCTTAATATCTTCTGCTTCTGTTAGGTCCATACTATTTCTTTNTCCTAAGGCCCACTTGACTTCACATTCCAGGATGTCTGGCTCTAGGTGAGTGATCACACCATCGTGATTATCTGGGTTATGAAGACCTTTTTTGTATACTTCTGTGTATTCTTGCCACCTCTTCTTAATACCTTCTGCTTCTTTTTGGTCCATACCATTTCTGTCCTTTATTGAGCCCATCTTTGCATGAAATGTTCCCTTGGTATCTCTTAATTTTCTTGAAGAGATCTCTAGTCTTTCCCATTCTATTGTTTTCCTCTATTTCTTTGCACTGATCATTGAGGAAGGCTTTCTTATCTCTCCTTCCTATTCTTTGGAACTCTATATTCAAATGGGTAAATCTTTCCTTTTCTCCTTTGTTTTGTCTTCTCTTCTTTTCATAGCTATTTGTAAGGCTTCCTCAGACACCCATTTTGCTTTCTTGCATTTCTTTTTCTTGGGGATGGTCTTGTTCCCCGTGTAATTCTATTTTTATTTTTCTGCAGAACCTCCATACTGTTCTCCATAGTCGCTGCACCAAGTCATATTTCCACCCTCAGTGTAGGAGGATTCCCTGGAAAAGTACACTTTCAACTGTTCAGTGATAATAATGATTTAGTAAATATTCTCATTTTAAAAAGGAAGAAACAGAGTCACTTAAAGCTATTTTCCATCTCAGGGCTTTTTCAGCTTGTGCTTCCTCTTCTTGAAATGTTGTTTCTCCTTCTCATAACTGGTGTTTTCTCACCTTTAAGGTCTAAGCTTAAATGTCATCTTCTCAGAGAGCCTTTCCTGACCCTTAGTCTCATCTCCCCACCACAACTCTGCTGCAAGTCACTCTATAACATTTCTTGGTTTGAATTTCTCCTCCACACTTTTCATGACCTGAAGTCCTTATCTGCAGACTTCTTTTCTGACTTATCTATCTTCCCAACTAGATGCCAATTCCAACGATCAGGGACCTTTTTGGTCATTTTCATTGGATTATCACCCAAATGGATGAAAGGAAAATGAAATAATCAAAGTTGTCATATTTACAGAAACAAAAGAATAGGTAGACCTTTTGAACAGTTTGAGGGAGTATTCACAATTTTGTTATAGTAGAATTATTGTCACAGTGTGCAATTTTTAGATTAGATTTGTAATTTTTCATCTAAAACACGTGTTGCTTATAAGCTGTGTTTGTCAATATCACCACTTCGGGAACCGAGATAGGTAAAATTAGCTAAGGGGCTCTTTTCCAGATTCCACAGCCCTGGCAGCAAAAAGGACATTCCTGTCACAGTTGTATCAGGATGTTTTAGCTTCAAAGTATTTAAATCATCATTCTAATTGGATCAAAGCTTGAGTCTCATGAGAGGATCAGATCAGGATAAGTTGTTTCAGCAGCTCAAAATGCTTCAAGAATTCAAATTCTTTCCATCTCTCTGCTCTACCATCATTGGCTGGACCGTGTCTGACAAAGAAGAGAGAATGCTTCCTTTTCTTTTCTTAGACTTGCCCCAGCAGTCTTCCTCCAGGGTCTCACAGGCTGTTTTGGGGGTATATGCCCACTGTTGAACCAGTTACTGGAGAGGGAAGGAGATAATGCAAAACAGTCAGCCCCTTCCCAGGAGGTGTATGGGGTGCTTGGGGGGAGCGGCAGGCATCTGAACAAAACTGAGATTCCTTTGGGAAGGGAGGAGGGGGACATTTCATTTATTGTGTATTTCATTCATTGTTCCTTTGTTTGGAAGAAGTAGATAATGGTGTTGCTAGAACTTTCCCCTCTAAGTTTTGTACTGTTTGGCTTGATGGAAACAGACTGATTCAAGGTTCTAGAGGTAGATGCAGACTGGAGACCCAAGCAATCACCACCCTTTGGATTAAGTCCAAGCTTGTGCTCACGAGCTCAAGGAGGAGCTCCTGTGTTGGCGTAGCTGCCGCTGCTGAGCAAGAGGGAAAAAGGAGGGGACTCAAGTTCCTCTTTCAGTTGCTTTAATCCCTTGCCTTCTCTCTTAGAGAAGTGCAGACTATTTTGGAGAGCCCATCTCATTTCCACATGCTTTTTTTTTTTTCTTTAACGTGACCCTGTCCTTCTTCCCCAAAGGCTTAGGAAAAGGTTTGGGGACAGTTTGGGAAGCTAGAGTGGAAGGATGAGAGTTCACCACTGCCGCGGGCTTTGTTTATCCTGCTCAAAGTAAATTTGCCCTTTATAGAATCCTCCTTCTGAAACTTTTTTATGTCCTGTGATGATGGAAGTATTTACAGGATAGATAAAATAGTATAAATGATGAAATGTTTAAAACTCCACAGCCCCTATGTTATTACCTACAGTTATTTAACATGTAAGGGTGGTTGAAGTTGAAGGTCAAGCCAGGAAATGTCACGAAGCAGAGGGATTTTGATGTTTGGTGATACATTCTGAATACTTTTTAATATTGTACTCATATTTTGGTAGATTTTAAAAATGAGGAAGGCCATCTTTGCTTTCTTGGTTTCTTTAACCTTGATAGATCTATGTGAAGTAGTGAAGTGAAGTGAAGTCGCTCAGTCATGTCCGACTGTTTGCGACCCCATGGACTGTAGCCTACCAGGCTCCTCTGTCCGTGGGATTTTCCAGGCAATAGTCCTGGAGTGGATTGCCATTTCCTTCTCCAGGGGATCTTCCCAACTCAGGAATAGAACCGGATCTCCCGTGTTGTAGACAGACGCTTTACCTTCTGAACCACCAGGGAAGTCCATTATAGATAGATCTTATGACCTAGTAAACAAGCTGCCAGTTTGGGATTTTTCCTTCTTATCTTGTATCTCATCACTGACCTAATTCTGCCCATTCTCCTTACCATGGCCACTAACTCAGTTTTGGCCCTCCTCACAGTACAGACACATACTTTTGTTTTTTAACTTTTACCCCATTACTTTGCAAGTGCCTCTTGGATAGAGTTCACCTTTTATCTTCTTTGCTGTCTCCAGAAAGCCAGCACAAGGTCATACAGAAAGGGGAGGAAAATCAATGTCTGTTCATTTCTTGCTGATGTTTTCTCTTCTTCTTTTGATTTTAGAATCTGAACTGAAGGTATTTTGCTCTAAAAACATACTGAGCATCCTTGGTTTCTCCTGCATCATCGCTGTGATAGCATTGCTCGCTCTGGGGCTGACGCAGAACAAAGCACTGCCAGAAAATGTTAAGGTAACTCAAACCCCTGAGTATGTGTGTGTGTATGTGTATGTACATGTGTTTTAGGGTCCCTGGATGGGGCAGAGGGAAAGGGGAGTTATGGTAAATCAGAGCAGTAGGAGTTGGGGTTCTGGAAGCCCAGGAGCAAGTCAGTCTCCATTGAACTAGGTGAGTAAAATGGTAGCAGATGCTTATTCTGGAGGAGAGAATGCCTTGGATCAATTAGGGGTGGAAAGATAATTGTCTTTACGATTGTTCAGCAAACTGATTAAATCAGTATTCTAACAGAGACAAATGCTTTACTCACCACATCCAGATCTGTGATACACTGTGTTGGTTTCCATAACTCTAGTACTATCTCTATTTCCTACTGTTTGTTTCCTTGTGGAAACAGTGAACTCTTTGTTTACTGAACACTGCATTCTTTGTCCTTACTCCATTATTATCACTATCACCAAAATAATAAACTTTACTAGACAGCTCTGTATGAAGCACTTTGGAAGTCAAAGATTCTGGAGAAGACTTGTCCCTCATCTCTAAAATATTAAAAAGAAATCAACTTAAAGATCAATTTAAAAAAAAACCCTCTGGAGACCACATACATGTATTGAATACAGTAATTTGAAATGAACGCATGGATGTATAGATTTCTTGTGAAATTTCCACATTTGAAGAGCTAGTGTGTGTGTATCATTAAAAATAATTAGAGTCATTAACTCTGCTGTGATTTATTTCTGCTTCCTTTCAAATTAAAGTTCAATTAAAAAAAAAATTCAATTTCAAAGACATGAATACCTCACTAATACCTTGTAATATGTTCATTATTTAAACCATTAATTTAAAAGCATACAGTAAGTTTAAGTTTTTATTGTAAATACATTAATTTTAAACTTTCATTTGAATTATAGTTAATAAATCTTCAAGGGCCCAGAGACCAGTGTGCTAATAAACACATACATATGTGTGGGCAGTGACATATCCATGGAAGCCCTGAAATACATATGCAAAAGTATATATATATTTGCATTTGAATATACTAAACTTTGAGCCTGGAAAGATGGGTGCAAATGCTAGGCCTCTGAAACTACTGCCACTTACTCAAATCATTTGCTGTATAGCAGAGGCCTGGATGTTACATTGGCTTCTGTTTGCCACATGCATTCAACCCAGTGGGGCTGTGCACAGCAGTCCCTTTGTCAGTAGTGAAGGCTGATACTATCTCACTGTCAATGGTCTCTTGACTTTAAATATTCAGTGATGCTGGCTCTCTTGGCTAAACTTCACTCACAATTGAAGCCTCATGACATCTTGGTTTTGCTATTTGTTTACCAGCTCCAAAAGTATGTGATTGTCTTCTTGATTTGACCTTTTTATATGTTCATTATTGCAGCATTGGTGAGGGAGATGGCTTAGGAGGCAAAATCCATGACAGACTTAGGCTCTGTTTTCAGTGAATACTTGTGGTCATGGATGACTTTTTGTCATTCATGATGGTTGTCTTCAAGACTGTTGTGATTCTGTGTTATTGTGTTGGCCTGGAAAAATGGAACAAGGTCTTTGTCCTCTAAAGTGAATCTCTAGAGTAGTATGATTGGCGCAATCCCACTAGGACCCTCTGAAGAGCTGTGGAGAAACCACTTCTGAATCAGTGCTCTAGGGATTTACCCCTGGGTTCTCATCCCTGTTGGTCAAGGGTTGCCCCAGAGGTTGGCTCCTTGGCACTTCCAGGTTTGTGCACATGTCAGAGGGGCGTGTGGGACTACGAGATGGTAGGAGAGAAGACCCTGTGAAGAGATGGAGAGATAAGACACAGGTTGAGCTAGAAAAATGCTGGTCAAAAAACATGAAGCGGCCACCAAAGTTATCTGAACATCACTGTTCTGACACCCTTTTGTAGGAGAGAGAGTCGTTTGTACACATAGTTTCAGAACAACAGAGACGTGTGAATGTAGGTGTAGCGCTACAGCTGCCCAGAGGAAGGAGCCACTGGTTGTGCCTGGTCATGTGAAGACTTCATGGAGGAGGAGGCCTTGGGGCCAAGTAATGAAGAACACTAAGGAGTCTGACAGGAGGGGAGCTAGGACATTCTCTGGACAAAGACCCTACCGTTTGTTGCAGAGTGGCAGCTGAAAATAAACAGATGATCCTGGGGAATCACCAACAGTTCATCATGGCTAGAATATTGAACATAGGGCAGGAAGGAATGGTGGGAGAGGAGACTTCAATCTGAGCATGCCTAGCTCAGTGATGGATATCTCATTTAGCTGTAGCAGTGCTCAAGATTGGCTCCTGGGGAGCTTTTTAAAAATACTCATTTCTGGACTCTACCCTGGGTCAATCAGAATCTTTGGGGGTATGTTTTAGAACCTTCCTGGAGGAGGAGGCCTTGGGGCCAAGTAATGAAGAACACTAAGGAGTCTGACAGGAGGGGAGCTAGGACATTCTCTGGACAAAGAC
Source organism: Oreotragus oreotragus (assembly GCA_006410675.1). Lineage (NCBI taxonomy): Eukaryota > Metazoa > Chordata > Mammalia > Artiodactyla > Bovidae > Oreotragus > Oreotragus oreotragus. The sequence continues at coordinate 44,315 of SJYX01000084.1, forward strand.
CCTACCGTTTGTTGCAGAGTGGCAGCTGAAAATAAACAGATGATCCTGGGGAATCACCAACAGTTCATCATGGCTAGAATATTGAACATAGGGCAGGAAGGAATGGTGGGAGAGGAGACTTCAATCTGAGCATGCCTAGCTCAGTGATGGATATCTCATTTAGCTGTAGCAGTGCTCAAGATTGGCTCCTGGGGAGCTTTTTAAAAATACTCATTTCTGGACTCTACCCTGGGTCAATCAGAATCTTTGGGGGTATGTTTTAGAACCTTCCCAGGTGCTTTTAACGAGCAGTCATGCTTGTCGACCACTGCTTAGGTTTCAAACAGGGTGTGTGACTGTGTGCTCAGTTGTGTCTGCCTGTTTGCAACCTGTGGACTGTAGCCTCGCTGACTCCTCTGTCCAGGGAACTTTCCAGGAAGAATACTGGAGTGGGTTGCCATGCCCTCCTCTAGTAAATCTTCCCAAGCCGGGGATAGAACCCGCATCTCTTGTGTCTCCTCTGTTGGTGGACAGATTCTTTACCACTGAGCTACCTGGGAAGCAAACAGGGAGGTGGGGCACAGATTGTGTTTCTGAGATTCTTCTTGGCTGGAGAGCAGATTAGAAGAGAGACCAAGGAGGATATTCCTGATGTTGTGTAGACAAGGCAGATTAGGCTGGAACTAAGGCATTGCCATGGAATTAAGGTATTAAGGAGATATTGTGAGAGACACTGAGGTCCACCAGATCTTAGTGATTAGATTTCTTTCAGTTCAGTTCAGTCGCTCAGTCATGTCTGACTCTTTGCAATCCCATGGACTGCAGCACGCCAGGCTTCCCTATCCATCACCAATTCCTGGAGCTTGCTAAAACTCACGTCCATCGAGTTGGTGATGCCATCCAACCATCTCATCCTCTGTCGTCCCCTTCTCCTCCTGCTCTCAATCTTTCCCAGCATCAGGGTCTTTTCTAGTGAGTCAGTTCTTTGCATCAGGTGGCCAAAGTATTAGAGTTTCAGCTTATGCATCAGTCCTTCCAATGAATATTCAGGACTGATTTTTTTTAGGATGGACTAGTTGGAGCTCCTTGCTGTCCAAGGGACTCTCAAGAGTCTTTTTCAACACCACAGTTCAAAAGCATCAGTTCTTCAGCACTCTGCTTTTTTTATAGTCCAACCCTCACATCCATACATGACTGCTGGAAAAACCATAGCTTTGACTAGACGGACCTTTGTTGGCAAAGTAATATCTCTGCTTTTTAATATGCTGTCTAGGTTGGTCATAGCTTTTCTTCCAAGGAGCAAGCATATTTTAATTTCATGGCTGCAGTCGCCATCTGCAGTTATTTTGGAGCTCCCCAAAATAAAGTCTATCACTGTTTCCACTGTTTCTCCACCTATTTGCCATGAAGTGATGGGATCAGATGCCATGATCTTAGTGTTTTGAATGTTGAGTTTTAAGCCAACTTTTTCACTCTCCTTTTTCATTTTCATCAAGAGGCTCTTTGATTCTTCTTTGCTTTCTGCCATAAGGATGGTGTCATCTGCATATCTGAGGTTACTGGTATTTCTCCTGGCAATCTTGATTCCAGCTTGTACTTCATCCAAGCATGATGTACTCTGTATATAAGTTAAATAATCAGGCTGACAATAAGTAGCCTTCACATACTCCTTTCCCAATTTATTTATTTATAATTATTTATCATTAGATTCCTTAGAGGACCTTTTAAGATAAAGATGGAACACCTTGGATGTCATGTTGAGAACAAGCTCCCCATGCTTCTGTTTAAAGAGGGTGGTGGCCATATGCTTCTGAGTGGGAAGGCTTTCGGCTGTCTCTACACATTTCCTGACTCTTCATCCCTGTCTTATTGTGGGGATCATTAATTCTGTCTGCTTGGAGTGTAACACAGCAGGGGGCCATGGATTCATACCACCTGGGTTTAAACCTCAGCTCTGCTCTTATAGAGATAGGAGATAACTTCTCTGAGCTTCAGTTTCTCCATTTATAAGACAGAGCTGATCACTGATATCTTGTGGATTACTGTAGGAACTGAGTGGGATAAAGTAAACGCAGTGTGAAGTGCAGAGCAGGATGCTGGCCCACCACACACCCTTGTTGGTAACTTATGTGTTATCATTATCATCTTTGCAGCCTGTCTGCCTGGTGACAAATCACCACTTATCTTTTTCCCTGCCTCTTCCCATCTGACTCGCCCTCTTCTAGCCCAGTTCAGGTTAGCCCTCCACTTCCAAAGATCCGGTCTTCTCATCTTCCTGCCTGATCCAGTTTGGGTTCAGCCTGGTTGGAAAGTGGTTGCCTCATGCCTGATTATATCTCACAAAACACAAGAACCCTCTTTTGTACTGATGGCCTTACTTGCCCAGCCACCCAGGTTGTAAGCATTCTGAGGCAAGGACTGGGTTTCATTCATCTTTGCATATATCAATATTGTCTTCACCTTTCACTCCATTCATTCATTTAATAAATAGTCGTTGACCATCTACCCTGCTTTAGGCCCTAGGAATACAGCAGTGAGCAGGACTGGCCAGGTCCTGATCCTCACGAAGCTATAGTCCAGCGGAAGAGACAATCATTAACTGAACTGTCAACAGAATAAATGTTAAGTTACGGCCAGCACAGCATTTGACTGGGGTGGCCTCACAGAAGTTTGCTGACTCAGTGAGTAGAGTGGGCTCCCTGCTTGGATGTGAAGAAGGACAGTAGAATTTGTCAGTGTGGGAGGCAGGCCTCTGCCTCAGGATGCCCTCTGGGTCCTGGCTCCACATCCTCATTCCCAGAGCCTACATAATTCAGACCTCCAGTGTGTAGGGTCCAGGAATCCGCACACATAACAGGCATCCTGGGCCGTCCTCATGACATTAAAGTCTGGGAACTGCTGCTGGGTAAATATGCAGTGACCACATTAAAGCTAACAAACTGGGACCTTAATATACTGAAGAATCATTAGCTGTACCTAAATGTCCCCTGGGAAAGTGTTTTTGTCCTGTGGACCTGGTTGGGAGGTAGCTTTGAGGTCTGTTTGGCTCACCACTTCCTAAATTGCAGTTATTGACCTGTCAGGATATTGCTACAGCACAAGCATTGCACATTCTGGCACACACAGAACCCCACAGGTTTCTTTCTAAGGCACCAAAACCACATGACTTCATTAAAACTTGCCACTTCCCTGGAATGCTAGCTCAAGGGCCAGACAGCTTCGATTTCAACCCCACATCTGCCATTTGCTAGCTTTGAGACTTCTGGCAAGCAAATTCTCTCCACCCATCAGTTTCCTTATATGTAACATAGTGATAATAGCTACTTGGAAGATTACTGTAAGGATTAAATGGAATAGGACTGCCAGCTCACTTATCAGAGTGCCCAGTGCATCAGAAGCTCTCAATGGAGACCAGCTGTCCACACTGCTTTGGGGATGAGTTTCAGGAAAGGCCCTCAGCTCTTGGTGTGTTGTGGTCACTGAGCCAGTGCTCCCAAGATTTCCAATTGCTGCTAACCTGTGCTGAGCATCTGCTTTTGTCACTGGGAACTAAAGTGCTATCTTTTAGGACAGTGCTTGTGATTTTTTCTTTTTTTTTTAATGGAGAATTGGGAATAATTTGCATCAATTTTCAACCTCAAATACTCTTGGAAAATAACTATAGTATTTTCACTCCACTGGATTTAAAAACAAAACAACAAAAACAGCAACAACACCTGGAGATGAGAGTCTGGTCATGGCTACACAATAGTATGAATGTGCTTAATGCCACACTGTACACTTAAAAATAGTTAACATGGTCAATTGTAGGGTCTGTGTATTTTACCACAATTAAAAAAATAAAAATAATCGACAACAAAACTGCAGTTTGTATTAAAGGTCTAGTAACTCCAGCTAAAGAAAAAAGAAAAGAACAAAATGGTCCCTAATCGTTTCCAGGTGCTGCCAGCATCCCTGTAGCTAAGGCAGACCTGATTTGTTTATAGAGCGCTAGAGTCATTCAAAAGGACAAGCTCTGTTTATTCCAAAGCGCTCACAGAAACAGAGCGATGAGGTTGCTGAAGTTACCGTTAAAACTATAGGGCTTTTAAGAAAGATTCTGAAGGACCAATATGTGCGAAGAAGCCAAAAAGAGTTAATTCGCACTGTAGCCCATGTTACCTGACTTCTGGCGTTTTTGTTGTGGGGGAGGGATGGAACTCAGCCCCGTGGTATTACTTTATATTAGACTGTGAATATTCACGTCTTTAAGGACTGGAAGGAGTTTAGGGACCATATAGTTCTAACTCCCCTCATTTGTTCATGTGACTCAGCAATTGTCTGTTGAATTCCTTCTTTGTTCTTAACACGTAATAATAGGATCTACCATGGTAGATACTGGATATACCAGAGTAGACAACACAGATCTGCCCTAACATGGCTTAGAATCTAACAGGGAAGGCAGATATTAATCAACTAGTCACGTAAATACGTAATTCAGTTCAGTTCAGTTCAGTTCAGCTGCTCAGTCGTGTCCGACTCTTTGCGACCCCATGAATCGCACGCAGCACACCGGGCCTCTCTGTCCATCACCAACTCCCGGAGTTCACTCAGACTCACGTCCATCGAGTTAGTGATGCCATCCAGCCATCTCATCCTCTGTCGTCCCCCTCTCCTCCTGCCCCCAATCCCTCCCAGCGTCAGAGTCTTTACCAGTGATATGCAGATGACACCACCCTTATGGCAGAAAGTGAAGAGGAACTAAAAAGCCTCTTGATGAAAGTGAAAGAGGAGAGTGAAAAAGTTGGCTTAAAGCTCAACATTCCGAAAACTAAGATCATGGCATCTGGTCCCATCACTTCATGGCAAATAGATGGGGAAACAGTGGAAACAGTGTCAGACTTTATTTTTTGGGGCTCCAAAATCACTGCAGATGGTGACTGCAGCCATGAAATTAAAAGACGCTTACTCCTTGGAAGAAAAGTTATGACCAACCTAGATAGCATATTCAAAAACAGAGATATTACTTTGCCGACTAAGGTCCATCTAGTCAAGGCTGTGGTTTTTCCAGTAGTCATGTATGGATGTGAGAGTTGGACTGTGAAGAAGGCTGAGCGCCGAAGAATTGATGTGTTTGAACTGTGGTGTTGGAGAAGACTCTTGCGAGTCCCTTGGAAGTCCATTCTGAAGGATATCAGCCCTGGGATTTCTTTGGAAGGAATGATGCTAGAGCTGAAACTCTGGTACTTTGGCCACCTCATGTGAAGTGTTGACTCATTGTAAATATGCAATTACACATTGTTATAAGTACTGTCTTTAGAAGGAAAACACAGGCAATCTGAAGCATGGATTAAGAGGGTAGATTCTAATCTGAGAAGGTCAAACAGGGCTGGGTCTCAGGTGAAGGCCTCTCAGGGCCAAGTCTCTGGAACAGAAATCTCATGGCCAGTGGGGAACTGACAGTAGAATAGTATGAGGGCAGTTTTCTGAGCAAGGAGAGGGTTGAACATCCCAGTTCTGCCAAGTCAAGGGTAGAAGCGCGTCATCTGATGTTCCAGTTTTCTTTCTTTTCACATTGAAGGAGACTTACTCAGAAGCTGGGCTTATGACATTTGCAGAGGTAGAATTATTTCCATCCTAAGATAAGATCTTCCCCACCTCCACATGGCCTCTAGTCTCCCTGAGCTCAGGCTTGGTTGCTACCCTATCCCCGGATCTTCACCAAGGCTCCAACATTCGTGTCTCAAGAACCAATACCCTCTTTCTAGACCACTGCTTCTATTCACTCAACATAGCTCATCAAGACCAATTATGATTGATAAAATCATGTACATGACCAAAAACTACCTTAAGATCAAGATTTACACAGTCTGATCACAACTATATAAAAATTACCACGAATTGGAAAAGATCAGAAGGGAATAAAGGAACAGTGATGTCTAGTTGGTGAAATCATAAATGTCTTTTTTCCTTTTCTCTTAATTTTCTAGATGCTATATAATAAACTTGTAGTACTTTAAAAAAATGAAGTAATATTGAAAATAATATTAAAAGGATGTCAGATCTCTAGCTCACTACTCAAATCTTTTATTTTTCTTTGATGTGAAGGACATGTGGGCTTTTAGAAATGTCTTAAATATGAGCTACAGAGAAACACTGGGTAGAGTGATAACATGGCAAGCATTTCACAAAGCATTTCTATAGGGTGGAGATTGTATTTAAAACATAATTCTGTTGTCGCCGAGTCTGGGGGATGCCAGCTTAAACAAGGTTAAGCGGGTTTCTCCACTGTCAGACTTCTCTGAAGCAGTCACTACAGAGTGGGTTCATGAGCCCAGGACGGGGAGCAAGCATTCCCCAAACTTCTGGGAAGCTTTCTTCACCCGGGGCCTTGCAGGCTTAGTGCTTTGGAAAATGCTGGTGTGAGGAAAGACAATAAAAGCTAGTGGCTCCTGGGGTTCTAGATTGGTCAGGTGAGGCATAACTATTTAAATACCCATTCAAGTCAAACTGCTCTGGAAATGAACTGTGAAAGTTCATTTCAGTTAGGTGAAATGAACTTCTAACTCTATAATGAGCCAGCGATGAACAGCAAACGAATATGCTTTTAGTGTTGCAACAGTGAAAGGCCAACACCCCATATGTTCAAACCTAAGAATTTTCAGACAATCAAGCTTTACCTACCCATAAGACAGCAAACGATGCCAAATTTTTTTTGTGTGTGTGTGCAATCCATTTTGGAAGACAAAAAACTTTTAGTACAATTCAACAGTTTAGCTGCTACATATATAAGGTGAAGTGTATAAGTCAATTCCTGTGTTAAAGTCTCTCTACCAGCTCTTCTCAAGCACTTGTCAAATGAAATGTGGTGAAAGTTTTCGTCTCTCAGTCACCTCACTGTGTAAGACCTTGGTGAAACAGGCTGATAGGAGCGAGCCTGGTCCCTCTGTTCCACTGGAAGAGTGACTTTCATGTCAACAGAGTAGCCAGAATAGAACATCCTGATTCCAGAATGAGGCTGCTTGTGCTGCTGCCTAGCTAGCCTTTATCATGTACTTCTGTGGTTAGGACATTTTCTGGCAGGGAGAATTCAGGGACTCTGCTAGGGAAAAGCAGGGTTTTCTGCCATGTAAGCCCTGAGGCTCTTTCTCCACGCTGGGAGGTTTCCCGTGGGTTCAAAGGCCCCAGGCCTCAGTTAGATTCCTCTCTGTGCACAGAGGTCACCATCTCAGGCGATTCTTGGTTTGATCTCACTGCAGGCCTAGTTGCAGAGGAGTCTGTGCCGTTTCCTTCTTCACCGTGCCCAGAACCAGCATGCAGGCCCTTTTCTTTGTAAGGGTGTAATGCTGGTCACCATAGGGAAGTCCCACTGTGCAAAAGGGGGCAGAGGACACTGTGGAGGTTATGGAAGGTCAGGGAGGCTCACACAGCAGGACAGTGGCACTCCCTGGTGGCGAAACGGAAGAAAACTTGACACCTCAACAAGCGTGACATTTAGCTCTCCGCAGTGGTTCAGGTACTCTTACCTGGAAAATCCAATGGTCAGAGGAGCCTGGTGGGCTGCAGTCCATGGGGTCGCTCAGAGTCGGACACGACTGAAGCGACTTAGCAGCAGCAGCAGCAGCAGTGGTTCAGGGAGGTCAGTTAATTCTAATTCTTCTTTTCTCCCTGGAGGCTCTTAGGTTCTTCCCAGGTGATAAGACGATATGAGGCGATAGATGTAAAACTGCTGACTTAAGCAGTATCAAGTGGCAGACCACACTGTGAGGTCCGCAGCTCAGATGGGCAGCAAAGTGGGACTCGAGTGAGTGGTGGCTCACACTTGAGAAGCACCTCCTTGGTTTCTCATCCTTTTACTTTCCTTTCCTTTCCATTTACCTTGCTTCATGTTTCTTTCTAGGATAGGGGTGACAAATAAAAGGCACCCGAGCCACCATACTCTCCTCACAAGCCTGTGGCAGACATTGATAACCAGGTCATTTATTCTCCTGATTAAGCCCAGGGGTGTCACCAAAGATGAGTATTAATCGCTCAAAATGGGCATTGGGCAGTCTGCTTGTGTGCTAAGTTGCTTCAGTCTTGTCCAGCTCTTTATTACCCCATGGACTGTAGCCCACCAGCCTCCCCTGTTCGTGATATTCTCCAGGCAAGAATACTGGAGTGGGTTGCCATGCCCTCCTCCAGGGGATCTTCCCAACCCAGGCATTNTCAGTCTTGTCCAGCTCTTTATTACCCCATGGACTGTAGCCCACCAGCCTCCCCTGTTCGTGATATTCTCCAGGCAAGAATACTGGAGTGGGTTGCCATGCCCTCCTCCAGGGGATCTTCCCAACCCAGGCATTGAATCCACATCTCATATCTCCTGCATTGGCAGGTGTGTTCTTTACCACTAGCGCCACGTGGGAAGCCCATTGGGCAATCTACTCCTGGGAAAATACCTGAAATAAATGGGTGCTTAAGCCCACAAAATGTTTTTCACATTTGGAAACCACTCCAATGTCCAACAGTGGATAAACATACAGTGCACGCATATAATGAAGCACTCCACAGAAACGACGAGGGACAAACTATGGGTACTCACAACCTGAATGCATCTTAGAGACTTGTGGAATGAAAGAAGTTAGACATCGGGGCGCATACTGTGTGAGCCCATTTACTGCCGTTCAAAAACAGGCAGAACTCCTCCATGGAGACAGATGTCAAGACTGGCTTCCTGTGGGGGAAGCTGGCTGAGAGGGCCACTGAAAACAACCTGGGTGCTAGAAAATGCTGCATACCTAAATCAAATCCCTTATGTTTACACAGTGGAAGTGACAAATAGATTTAAGGGACTACATCTGATAGAGTGCCTGAAGACCTATAGACAGAGGTTTGTGACATTGTACAGGAGACAGGGATCAAGACCATCCTCAAGAAAAAGAAATGNTCACCACACCCTCCCATCCAGCACTCCAGCAGGCACTGAGGGTCACCACACCCTCCCATCCAGCACTCCAGCAGGCACTGAGGGTCACCACACCCTCCCATCCAGCACTCCAGCAGGCACTGAGGGTCACCACACCCTCCCATCCAGCACTCCAGCAGGCACTGAGGGTCACCACACCCTCCCATCCAGCACTCCAGCAGGCACTGAGGGTCACCACACCCTCCCATCCAGCACTCCAGCAGGCACTGAGGGTCACCACACCCTCCCATCCAGCACTCCAGCAGGCACTGAGGGTCACCACACCCTCCCATCCAGCACTCCAGCAGGCACTGAGGGTCACCACACCCTCCCATCCAGCACTCCAGCAGGCACTGAGGGTCACCACACCCTCCCATCCAGCACTCCAGCAGGCACTGAGGGTCACCACACCCTCCCATCCAGCACTCCAGCAGGCACTGAGGGTCACCACACCCTCCCATCCAGCACTCCAGCAGGCACTGAGGGTCACCACACCCTCCCATCCAGCACTCCAGCAGGCACTGAGGGTCACCACACCCTCCCATCCAGCACTCCAGCAGGCACTGAGGGTCACCACACCCTCCCATCCAGCACTCCAGCAGGCACTGAGGGTCACCACACCCTCCCATCCAGCACTCCAGCAGGCACTGAGGGTCACCACACCCTCCCATCCAGCACTCCAGCAGGCACTGAGGGTCACCACACCCTCCCATCCAGCACTCCAGCAGGCACTGAGGGTCACCACACCCTCCCATCCAGCACTCCAGCAGGCACTGAGGGTCACCACACCCTCCCATCCAGCACTCCAGCAGGCACTGAGGGTCACCACACCCTCCCATCCAGCACTCCAGCAGGCACTGAGGGTCACCACACCCTCCCATCCAGCACTCCAGCAGGCACTGAGGGTCACCACACCCTCCCATCCAGCACTCCAGCAGGCACTGAGGGTCACCACACCCTCCCATCCAGCACTCCAGCAGGCACTGAGGGTCACCACACCCTCCCATCCAGCACTCCAGCAGGCACTGAGGGTCACCACACCCTCCCATCCAGCACTCCAGCAGGCACTGAGGGTCACCACACCCTCCCATCCAGCACTCCAGCAGGCACTGAGGGTCACCACACCCTCCCATCCAGCACTCCAGCAGGCACTGAGGGTCACCACACCCTCCCATCCAGCACTCCAGCAGGCACTGAGGGTCACCACACCCTCCCATCCAGCACTCCAGCAGGCACTGAGGGTCACCACACCCTCCCATCCAGCACTCCAGCAGGCACTGAGGGTCACCACACCCTCCCATCCAGCACTCCAGCAGGCACTGAGGGTCACCACACCCTCCCATCCAGCACTCCAGCAGGCACTGAGGGTCACCACACCCTCCCATCCAGCACTCCAGCAGGCACTGAGGGTCACCACACCCTCCCATCCAGCACTCCAGCAGGCACTGAGGGTCACCACACCCTCCCATCCAGCACTCCAGCAGGCACTGAGGGTCACCACACCCTCCCATCCAGCACTCCAGCAGGCACTGAGGGTCACCACACCCTCCCATCCAGCACTCCAGCAGGCACTGAGGGTCACCACACCCTCCCATCCAGCACTCCAGCAGGCACTGAGGGTCACCACACCCTCCCATCCAGCACTCCAGCAGGCACTGAGGGTCACCACACCCTCCCATCCAGCACTCCAGCAGGCACTGAGGGTCACCACACCCTCCCATCCAGCACTCCAGCAGGCACTGAGGGTCACCACACCCTCCCATCCAGCACTCCAGCAGGCACTGAGGGTCACCACACCCTCCCATCCAGCACTCCAGCAGGCACTGAGGGTCACCACACCCTCCCATCCAGCACTCCAGCAGGCACTGAGGGTCACCACACCCTCCCATCCAGCACTCCAGCAGGCACTGAGGGTCACCACACCCTCCCATCCAGCACTCCAGCAGGCACTGAGGGTCACCACACCCTCCCATCCAGCACTCCAGCAGGCACTGAGGGTCACCACACCCTCCCATCCAGCACTCCAGCAGGCACTGAGGGTCACCACACCCTCCCATCCAGCACTCCAGCAGGCACTGAGGGTCACCACACCCTCCCATCCAGCACTCCAGCAGGCACTGAGGGTCACCACACCCTCCCATCCAGCACTCCAGCAGGCACTGAGGGTCACCACACCCTCCCATCCAGCACTCCAGCAGGCACTGAGGGTCACCACACCCTCCCATCCAGCACTCCAGCAGGCACTGAGGGTCACCACACCCTCCCATCCAGCACTCCAGCAGGCACTGAGGGTCACCACACCCTCCCATCCAGCACTCCAGCAGGCACTGAGGGTCACCACACCCTCCCATCCAGCACTCCAGCAGGCACTGAGGGTCACCACACCCTCCCATCCAGCACTCCAGCAGGCACTGAGGGTCACCACACCCTCCCATCCAGCACTCCAGCAGGCACTGAGGGTCACCACACCCTCCCATCCAGCACTCCAGCAGGCACTGAGGGTCACCACACCCTCCCATCCAGCACTCCAGCAGGCACTGAGGGTCACCACACCCTCCCATCCAGCACTCCAGCAGGCACTGAGGGTCACCACACCCTCCCATCCAGCACTCCAGCAGGCACTGAGGGTCACCACACCCTCCCATCCAGCACTCCAGCAGGCACTGAGGGTCACCACACCCTCCCATCCAGCACTCCAGCAGGCACTGAGGGTCACCACACCCTCCCATCCAGCACTCCAGCAGGCACTGAGGGTCACCACACCCTCCCATCCAGCACTCCAGCAGGCACTGAGGGTCACCACACCCTCCCATCCAGCACTCCAGCAGGCACTGAGGGTCACCACACCCTCCCATCCAGCACTCCAGCAGGCACTGAGGGTCACCACACCCTCCCATCCAGCACTCCAGCAGGCACTGAGGGTCACCACACCCTCCCATCCAGCACTCCAGCAGGCACTGAGGGTCACCACACCCTCCCATCCAGCACTCCAGCAGGCACTGAGGGTCACCACACCCTCCCATCCAGCACTCCAGCAGGCACTGAGGGTCACCACACCCTCCCATCCAGCACTCCAGCAGGCACTGAGGGTCACCACACCCTCCCATCCAGCACTCCAGCAGGCACTGAGGGTCACCACACCCTCCCATCCAGCACTCCAGCAGGCACTGAGGGTCACCACACCCTCCCATCCAGCACTCCAGCAGGCACTGAGGGTCACCACACCCTCCCATCCAGCACTCCAGCAGGCACTGAGGGTCACCACACCCTCCCATCCAGCACTCCAGCAGGCACTGAGGGTCACCACACCCTCCCATCCAGCACTCCAGCAGGCACTGAGGGTCACCACACCCTCCCATCCAGCACTCCAGCAGGCACTGAGGGTCACCACACCCTCCCATCCAGCACTCCAGCAGGCACTGAGGGTCACCACACCCTCCCATCCAGCACTCCAGCAGGCACTGAGGGTCACCACACCCTCCCATCCAGCACTCCAGCAGGCACTGAGGGTCACCACACCCTCCCATCCAGCACTCCAGCAGGCACTGAGGGTCACCACACCCTCCCATCCAGCACTCCAGCAGGCACTGAGGGTCACCACACCCTCCCATCCAGCACTCCAGCAGGCACTGAGGGTCACCACACCCTCCCATCCAGCACTCCAGCAGGCACTGAGGGTCACCACACCCTCCCATCCAGCACTCCAGCAGGCACTGAGGGTCACCACACCCTCCCATCCAGCACTCCAGCAGGCACTGAGGGTCACCACACCCTCCCATCCAGCACTCCAGCAGGCACTGAGGGTCACCACACCCTCCCATCCAGCACTCCAGCAGGCACTGAGGGTCACCACACCCTCCCATCCAGCACTCCAGCAGGCACTGAGGGTCACCACACCCTCCCATCCAGCACTCCAGCAGGCACTGAGGGTCACCACACCCTCCCATCCAGCACTCCAGCAGGCACTGAGGGTCACCACACCCTCCCATCCAGCACTCCAGCAGGCACTGAGGGTCACCACACCCTCCCATCCAGCACTCCAGCAGGCACTGAGGGTCACCACACCCTCCCATCCAGCACTCCAGCAGGCACTGAGGGTCACCACACCCTCCCATCCAGCACTCCAGCAGGCACTGAGGGTCACCACACCCTCCCATCCAGCACTCCAGCAGGCACTGAGGGTCACCACACCCTCCCATCCAGCACTCCAGCAGGCACTGAGGGTCACCACACCCTCCCATCCAGCACTCCAGCAGGCACTGAGGGTCACCACACCCTCCCATCCAGCACTCCAGCAGGCACTGAGGGTCACCACACCCTCCCATCCAGCACTCCAGCAGGCACTGAGGGTCACCACACCCTCCCATCCAGCACTCCAGCAGGCACTGAGGGTCACCACACCCTCCCATCCAGCACTCCAGCAGGCACTGAGGGTCACCACACCCTCCCATCCAGCACTCCAGCAGGCACTGAGGGTCACCACACCCTCCCATCCAGCACTCCAGCAGGCACTGAGGGTCACCACACCCTCCCATCCAGCACTCCAGCAGGCACTGAGGGTCACCACACCCTCCCATCCAGCACTCCAGCAGGCACTGAGGGTCACCACACCCTCCCATCCAGCACTCCAGCAGGCACTGAGGGTCACCACACCCTCCCATCCAGCACTCCAGCAGGCACTGAGGGTCACCACACCCTCCCATCCAGCACTCCAGCAGGCACTGAGGGTCACCACACCCTCCCATCCAGCACTCCAGCAGGCACTGAGGGTCACCACACCCTCCCATCCAGCACTCCAGCAGGCACTGAGGGTCACCACACCCTCCCATCCAGCACTCCAGCAGGCACTGAGGGTCACCACACCCTCCCATCCAGCACTCCAGCAGGCACTGAGGGTCACCACACCCTCCCATCCAGCACTCCAGCAGGCACTGAGGGTCACCACACCCTCCCATCCAGCACTCCAGCAGGCACTGAGGGTCACCACACCCTCCCATCCAGCACTCCAGCAGGCACTGAGGGTCACCACACCCTCCCATCCAGCACTCCAGCAGGCACTGAGGGTCACCACACCCTCCCATCCAGCACTCCAGCAGGCACTGAGGGTCACCACACCCTCCCATCCAGCACTCCAGCAGGCACTGAGGGTCACCACACCCTCCCATCCAGCACTCCAGCAGGCACTGAGGGTCACCACACCCTCCCATCCAGCACTCCAGCAGGCACTGAGGGTCACCACACCCTCCCATCCAGCACTCCAGCAGGCACTGAGGGTCACCACACCCTCCCATCCAGCACTCCAGCAGGCACTGAGGGTCACCACACCCTCCCATCCAGCACTCCAGCAGGCACTGAGGGTCACCACACCCTCCCATCCAGCACTCCAGCAGGCACTGAGGGTCACCACACCCTCCCATCCAGCACTCCAGCAGGCACTGAGGGTCACCACACCCTCCCATCCAGCACTCCAGCAGGCACTGAGGGTCACCACACCCTCCCATCCAGCACTCCAGCAGGCACTGAGGGTCACCACACCCTCCCATCCAGCACTCCAGCAGGCACTGAGGGTCACCACACCCTCCCATCCAGCACTCCAGCAGGCACTGAGGGTCACCACACCCTCCCATCCAGCACTCCAGCAGGCACTGAGGGTCACCACACCCTCCCATCCAGCACTCCAGCAGGCACTGAGGGTCACCACACCCTCCCATCCAGCACTCCAGCAGGCACTGAGGGTCACCACACCCTCCCATCCAGCACTCCAGCAGGCACTGAGGGTCACCACACCCTCCCATCCAGCACTCCAGCAGGCACTGAGGGTCACCACACCCTCCCATCCAGCACTCCAGCAGGCACTGAGGGTCACCACACCCTCCCATCCAGCACTCCAGCAGGCACTGAGGGTCACCACACCCTCCCATCCAGCACTCCAGCAGGCACTGAGGGTCACCACACCCTCCCATCCAGCACTCCAGCAGGCACTGAGGGTCACCACACCCTCCCATCCAGCACTCCAGCAGGCACTGAGGGTCACCACACCCTCCCATCCAGCACTCCAGCAGGCACTGAGGGTCACCACACCCTCCCATCCAGCACTCCAGCAGGCACTGAGGGTCACCACACCCTCCCATCCAGCACTCCAGCAGGCACTGAGGGTCACCACACCCTCCCATCCAGCACTCCAGCAGGCACTGAGGGTCACCACACCCTCCCATCCAGCACTCCAGCAGGCACTGAGGGTCACCACACCCTCCCATCCAGCACTCCAGCAGGCACTGAGGGTCACCACACCCTCCCATCCAGCACTCCAGCAGGCACTGAGGGTCACCACACCCTCCCATCCAGCACTCCAGCAGGCACTGAGGGTCACCACACCCTCCCATCCAGCACTCCAGCAGGCACTGAGGGTCACCACACCCTCCCATCCAGCACTCCAGCAGGCACTGAGGGTCACCACACCCTCCCATCCAGCACTCCAGCAGGCACTGAGGGTCACCACACCCTCCCATCCAGCACTCCAGCAGGCACTGAGGGTCACCACACCCTCCCATCCAGCACTCCAGCAGGCACTGAGGGTCACCACACCCTCCCATCCAGCACTCCAGCAGGCACTGAGGGTCACCACACCCTCCCATCCAGCACTCCAGCAGGCACTGAGGGTCACCACACCCTCCCATCCAGCACTCCAGCAGGCACTGAGGGTCACCACACCCTCCCATCCAGCACTCCAGCAGGCACTGAGGGTCACCACACCCTCCCATCCAGCACTCCAGCAGGCACTGAGGGTCACCACACCCTCCCATCCAGCACTCCAGCAGGCACTGAGGGTCACCACACCCTCCCATCCAGCACTCCAGCAGGCACTGAGGGTCACCACACCCTCCCATCCAGCACTCCAGCAGGCACTGAGGGTCACCACACCCTCCCATCCAGCACTCCAGCAGGCACTGAGGGTCACCACACCCTCCCATCCAGCACTCCAGCAGGCACTGAGGGTCACCACACCCTCCCATCCAGCACTCCAGCAGGCACTGAGGGTCACCACACCCTCCCATCCAGCACTCCAGCAGGCACTGAGGGTCACCACACCCTCCCATCCAGCACTCCAGCAGGCACTGAGGGTCACCACACCCTCCCATCCAGCACTCCAGCAGGCACTGAGGGTCACCACACCCTCCCATCCAGCACTCCAGCAGGCACTGAGGGTCACCACACCCTCCCATCCAGCACTCCAGCAGGCACTGAGGGTCACCACACCCTCCCATCCAGCACTCCAGCAGGCACTGAGGGTTACCACTGTCACCTTCGGGCTTCTCCCTTGGCCTTCGGAGCCAGGGACCTCCTGTTTAGTTTTAGTCAGACAGGTTACCTATGCCCCAGAAGCTAACTGACTTTTCATAGTTTGTCAGGAAAGCTGTAAATAGGAGGTGTTTCTAAGACAGAGAGTCATGGTATCCAGTGCCTGATGGCCTCAGTGTGGTCCCATAAATTCTGAGATAGTATTTCAAACATTTCTTAAAACCCAAATCCCTCATTTTATTGACTTCTATTTAATTATTCATTGCCTTCCATTTCTGAAAGTAGTGTTGCTGTGTTAACCTAGCAGCTATCTATGGACATTTATCCCATGCATATTTGGTCTAATAAATGCAGTAATTCTCCCTTCTCAAAAGAGAGAGAGGGAGCGAGTTCTCTAATCAAATATTTAAACAGAAAGGTTGAGTTGAGAGCCACTAGTTACTGAAGGCCAGACTTTTTGGAATCAAAACACCTGATAACTTGGAGCTGATTTTTCTTATTACAGTGAAGTGGACAGGCTGTTTAAAATTTGGCCAATGATACTGGTGAATGATATGGATAAGACAGAGGCCTCCCAGGTGGCTAGGTGGTAAAGAATCCCTCTGCCAGTGCAGGAGATGCACGTTCAATCCCTGGGTTGGGAAGATCCCCTGTAGAATGAAATGGCAACCCACTCCAGTATTCTTGCCTGGAGAGTCCCATAGACAGAGGAGCCTGGTGGGCTACAGTTCATGGGTCACAGAGTCAGATACCACTTAGCAACTAAACAATAGCAGCAGCATGGATAAGATCTAGATACTTACTGTTGAAGCAAATCCTCATTATAAAGCATTGAAAATGTACATTTTTAGCTTAAAATGAGCCAAAATTGTTGTGCTAACTTCAAAAAATTTAAGGAATCTTGGCTCTAATCCTCTCCACAGCAACAGTTTAAAAGGCTCTAAAACTGGATAAACAGTTTTGCAAGGCAGTCAGGATATCAAAATGGGAAAATTGCTGAATAATCATGCATACTATTCCTGTTTTTTTCTAACGAAGGAAGAAATTTTGCTTCAGAAATTTTAGGGGACTGGCCACAATTACGTAGCCAGTTAGCAGCCATTCCAATCTTTTCAGTAAAAGCCCATGTGCCTGGTGCATATTTTAATTTTTATTCTTTAAAACAATTTTTTAAAAATTTAAATTAATTAATTTTAACTGGAGGCTACTTACTTTACAATGTTGTATTGGTTTTGCCATACATCAACATGAATCCGCCATGGGTGTACACGTGTTCCCCATCCTGAACCCCCCTCCCACCTCCCGCACCATCTCTCTGGGTGGCCGGCTAGCTCAGTCGGTAGAACATGATACTCTTAATTTTTATTCTAACTGTTACCTTTCACCTTTCTGGTCTTCTAGGAGTTAGTGTTTTTAACTACAGCTTTGTGGAAGAAATGTCATAAAGCAGTTAAATATAGAGTGGTTATCAATAAGAGCCCCATTAAGATCCGAGAGCCTGTTTTTAGGAAAGTTATGTCATTGAATGTGAAAATTGCACCACCCAGTGGCAAAAATTATTGAACAGCAAACAAAACTAGCTCGAGGTGTGACAATAAATCCTACCAAGGTTAGATTCAGTGAGTTACCCTTTAAGTACCAAAACCTAATGTTGTTGTTTAGTTGCTAAGTCACATCTGACTTGCAACTGCATGGACTGTAGCCTGCCAGGCTCCTCTGTCCATGGGATTTCCCAGGCAAGAATACTGGAATGAGTTGCCTTTTCTTTCTCCAGGAGATCGTTCCAACTCAGGGATCAAACCTGGGTCTCCTGCTTGGTCTCCTGCTTGGCAGGTGAATTCTTTACCACTGAGACACCTGGGAAGCCCACCAAAACCTAATAAATATCAAAAAAAGAGAAATTATCTGCTTGCATTTTCTCAGAAAACATCACTATTTTCTCGAATAAAGTGACGATATGTTCTTTACTTTTAAAAACAATTTTCACCTGCTTCTACATCTTTCTCTAGGTCCCGGAATCTCAGGCTTTGCTAAAAAATTAAATGAAATCAATATTTATCTGACTGCATGCATGGAAAGAGCCAGGAAAGTGATTCCATCAATCCAGCACACAGAGACGCCTGTTTACCTGGGAGCCACGGCCGGCATGCGGTTGCTCAGGTATAGCTGCCTGTAGGGACTGAGCACCGGGGAAGGCAATGGCACCCCACCCCAGTACTCTTGCCTGGAAAATCCAATGGACGGAGTAGCCTGGTGGGCTGCAGTCCATGGGGTCGCTAACAGTCGGACAGACTGAGCGACTTCACTTTCACTTTTCACTTTCATGCACTGGAGAAGGAAATGAACCCACTCCAGTGTTCTTGCCTGGAGAATCCCAGGGATGGGGGAGCCTGGTGGGCTGCCGTCTGTGGGGTCACACAGAGTCGGACATGACTGAAGTGACTTAGCAGCAGCAGCAGCAGCAGGGACTGAGCACAGCTGGGAGCTGGGCTTGCTTGCACTAGAGCCTCTGAACTGTGAGCAAATGCCACACTTCTTAACACAATTCTAGATATGCTAAATGTCCACACCGAAGAAAGAAAATGTCAGTGAACAGATAATATTCCCAAAGTCTTTGAATGTATAATAATGGGAGTTTACATATGTAAAAAAAAAAAAAAAAAGGCCCTCGTGCTGATCTCCCCATAGGGAATTCAAGGGAGTGATGGCACAAAGAAAGATTGAGCCTGTATACTCTGATATTTGGGGTAACAGATTAAGCCATTGCATATCTGGGAGTAGGAGACCCAGAGGAGATCACAGATGTCCCAGGACACAAATTGTCACAGCACATCATTACTGGTCACCACTTAGTACCTATAGGCTTAATTTTTCATTTGTTTGTTCACTCATTGATTCAGTGTGTAGTGACCTGCCTCCTCTGTCCTAGGACATGGGAATAGACTATTCACCAGAACGCTGGTGTGGGTTGCCATTTCCTTCTCCAATGCATGAAAGTGAAAAGTGAAAGTGAAGTTGCTCAGTCAGGTCCGTCTCTTAGCAACCCCATGGACTGCAGCCTACCAGGCTCCTCCGTCCATGAGATTTTTCCAGGCAAGAGTACTGGAGTGGGGTGCCATTGCCTTCTCTGATAACCTATGTATATTGGACACCTATTGCATGTCAGGCACAAGTCCCTCCTTTTCCTGTATCTTATATTCTAATCACTGTGCCCAAGAGGGATATGTGAGAGACCAGGGCCTGTTCAGAGGACTATAGATAGTTCTGCGCAGATGGACCATAGGTTGCATAGGGTAAATATTGAGAGTGACAATAATAGTGGTAGAAGCTTGTGTTTGTTGAGCCCTTTATATGTTTTCAGCACCATGTTACGGAGGTAACTCTATAAAGTAAGAGGTACCATTAGCTATTCTTAACCAGATTAAGAAAGCTGTGATGTACAGATGTTAAGGAACTCACCAAAGGTCACTCATCCGGCAAGTGGTAGAGCCAGGTTCTGAGTGGGATTCCAAGAGGGCTAGGTTCACATCACATCTCGTGGGCCATGCCAAGGAGATTGGAGTTTATCTGGGAAATAATGGGAAGCCATGAAAGGCCGCTACACAACCGGAGACACTCAGTTACCCAGTCGTGTCTGACTCTTCGTGACCCCATGGCCTGTAGCACGTCAGGCCTCCCTGGCCTTCACCATCTCCCGGAGCTTGCCCAAGTTCATTGTCATTGCGTTGGTGATGCCGTCCAGTCGTCTCATCCTCTGACACCCTCTTCTCCTTCTGCCCTCAATCTTTCCCAGTATCGGGGACTTTTCCAATGAGTAGTCTGTTAGCATCAGATGACCAAAATACTGGAGCTTCAGCTTCAGCATCACTCCTTCTGGTGAATATTCAGAGTTTATCTCCCTTTACTGGCTTGATCTCCTTGCTGTCCAAGGGACTTTCAGGACTCCTCTCCAGCACCACAATTCGAAGGCATCAATTCTTTGGTTTTCTGTTTTCTTTGTGGGCCAACTCTCACAACTGTATGTGACCACTGGGAAAACCATGGCCTTGACGATATGGACCTTTGTCGGCAGAGTAATGTCTCTGCTTTTCAACACCCATCTAGGTTTGTCATAGCTTTCCTACCAAGAAGCAAACGTCTTCTGATTTCATGGCTGCAGTCACCATCCACAGTGATTTTGGAGCCCAAGAAGAGGAAACCCGTCACTGCTTCCACATTTTCCCCTCTATTTGCCATGCAGTGTGCCATGCACATTGGTCAAGAGGTGGATGGGAAGGGAGGAAAACTAGGGATAAGGAGGCCGTTGGTAGGGTATGGAAGGCATTCAACCGAGAGATTATGGAGTCTAATGTCAGTTGGAAGGCAGCATTTTTCTGACCCAGAGACTCTCAGTATTGTACTTTCTAGATCTTGGAAGGGCTTCCTAGGTGGTGCTGCTGCTGGTGCAGTGGTAAAAGAATCCGCCTGCTAATGCAGGAGACACAAGAGACGGGTTTGACCCCAGGTCGGAGCGATCCCTTGGAGAAGGAAATGGCAACCCACTCCAGTATCCTTGCCCGAAAAATCCCACGGACAGAGGAGTCTGGTGGACTACAGTCCATGGGGCCGCAAGGAGTCAGACATGGCTGAGCATCCAATCCTTGGTGAAAGCAGTGGTAGTCCATCTTCATTATGACAACCCTGGAAGATTTCTTCTTTAGATCTCAAGATTTCAAACCCCAAAACCAAGGCACAATATGAGAAAGTTGGTTGTTTTTTTTTTTTTTTTTAACCAATCTGGCACCAACTGAGTTTGGGTATCTGTCTCAGGACATTTACCACCTGGAATTTACTAGAGCCCTAATTAAAAACCTCAAAGAGAGTCCTGAGGCTGTGTAAGCAGCTCAAAGCCTCCATTAATAGCTAATGTAGCATACCTCAGCTCTAGGTTTGGTGATCAAGCAATATCCAGCTACCACCACAGTAATTAAAATTACTCTGATAATTTCCTGGAGCCAGGCAACAACAATGAAAATGGTCTTTTAAGAGGACCAACCTACGTAGGAATTGAAAGGATTTGGATTTGGAGAGAGGGGGCCAAGAGTAGTTATGCCTCACCCCCAAGGGAGGGCTCCTCAGACAGCCATATGTGGGGATCTCCACCCCACCCCAGTACTCTTGCCTGGAAAATCCAATGGACGGAGTAGCCTGGTGGGCTGCAGTCCATGGGGTCGCTAACAGTCAGACAGACTGAGCGACTTCACTTTCACTTTTCTCTTTCATGCATTGGAGAAGGAAATGGCAACCCACTCCAGTGTTCTTGCCTGGAGAATCCCAGGGACGGGGGAGCCTGGTGGGCTGCCGTCTATGGGGTTGCATAGAGTTGGACACGACTGAAGCGACTTAGCAGCAGCAGCAGCCATCCATCTGTTTAGTCCACGAGTTTGTGGTTCAGCTTCCTAGTAGAACAGGCTGGAAGCTCTGGGTGCAGTAGGTAGTTGTAGGTATTCAAACAAAACCGGTAACCTCGGCTCTTTGTGCAGGATGGAAAATAAACAGATGGCAGACAAGATCCTGGCTGCGGTTGCAAGCAGCATCAGCAAGTACCCCTTTGACTTCCAAGGTGCCAGAATCATCAGTGGCCAGGAGGAAGGTGCCTATGGCTGGATTACTGTCAACTATTTGCTGGGCAAATTCACTCAGGTGATTATTTCACAGCACCCAGGGAGGTGGCTCCATGGGGATCAATGCCATTGATATATCTCGGAAATACCTGGATCACTAAACAGAATGAATGATGGATAAATGAACAAATTAACTTCCTCTCATATTTGCAAGGGTCACCAGAGGTATAATTCTCTTACAACTACTCTTACTATCGGAGAATAAGGGAGCCATATCTTCACCTTACAGAGATCCAGAAAAAATAAAAAATATAGAAATGTAGAAAAATCGGTCTTCCTGGGTGGCACTAGTGGTAAAGAACCCGCCTGCCACTGCAGGAGACAAAAGAGACACGGGTTTGATCCCAGGGTCTGAAAGATCCCATGGAGGAGGGCATGCAACCCACTCCAGTCTTCTTCTTCTGGAGAATCCCATGGACAGAGGAGCCTGGTGGGCTACAGTCCATAGGGTTGCAAAGAGTCGGACAGGACTGAAGTGACTTTGTATGCACACACGCACACATAGAAAAATTTAAAATCTCTCATTGAAAATAAAGATATCTGTTATTTTCCCGGTGCTATGTGTCTTGTGCTATATGCAAAGCATTTTTCATATACCATTTGATTTAATCTTCAGAATACTTATAGGAGATGTTCTCTCATTGAAAGCCACAAATGGAGGCCTAGAGAAGGTAATTATTCTGCCTAAGGTCACATGGCTAATGAGCAAATTAGTGGAGATTTGAATTTTAGTCTTTCTGGCCCCCGGTTGTAAACTGGCCCTGTATTGCTACAATCTGAGCTGAGTCTCTGAAGCCCCTCTTTTCTTGCTGTTGATTTGATGCAGACTCAGGAACCTCTGGTAAGCTTGGTGTCACCCTTATGCTCCTATGCCCTAGGAAGTCCTTGAGTCCAAGAAATCATATGAAAAGGGAGATGTACGGAAGCTTCTACAGCTGGTGACTATACTCTCTTTCAGAAATTGAGTTGGTTTAACTTGAAGCCAAGCAAAGACGATACTCAGGAAACCTATGGAGCTTTAGACCTTGGGGGAGCCTCTACACAAATCACTTTTGTGCCCCGAAATGAAACGACTGAGTCTCCAGCCAACAACCTGTACTTTCGCCTCTATGGCAAGAACTACAATGTATACACACACAGCTTCCTGTGCTATGGGAAAGACCAAGCACTTTTGCAGAAACTGGCCCTGGGACTTCAGGCAAGTATAACTGAATCCAGACCACCCTCCCAGCAGCTGGGGGCCTCCAGCCCCCACATCTTGTTGTTTTCTATTTCTACTGCATAATTGGTCTGAAGTTGGTTGCTGTACTTTCCAAAATCTTTCAGGGAGGATATCTAAGAACATCTGGTCAATTCCTGTGAACTGTTGCATCTAGACATCACCTCCTATGTTTGTTTACTGCACTGTCTGCAAGAACACGACTCAAATCCTTTCTTTGGAAATAATTTCTCATCCCTGTAGAGCTGACAATGAAAAGCCTAGAGTATTGTGTGTGTGTGTGTTCATGCTTTCTTCCCAAGCTTTCAGCACTATCAATAAGATGACTGCCGTGGGTGGAGGGGCTGCTGCCCCAAGGCTCCACTAAGCCTCTCATCCACTGCAGCCCCCTTTCTTCTCTTGAACAGACTGGGCTGTGGGCTGAAAATCATTTTGATACTCCTGTGTCAACATGATTTATGGCACTTCTAGTTCTTGGGATTTTTGCTTCTGGCTTAGAGGTGGAGGCAGGAAGATAAGCAGACCCCCAGAGAACTACCTCAGGCTCAGAATTTTGAGACCCTTGAGAGTGTTCCTTGTGGGTCTGCTTCTGACCTAAGCACTCAGGGCCAATCCAAACAAGTGGAATCTCTGGGCCGAGCTTCAACCACATTAGCTTCCTATGAGCAGCAAAAGTTCATTTACATCTGATACCATTTCTGGTGCCTGTTAAACAAATACGACTATTCCCGAGGGTCAAAAAGACGGAGCAGGGGCCTACTGATGCCAGTGCTGAGTGCCTGGATGTTGTTCAGTTGCTATACATGAATGAAGTCAGACTGGTGCTTTTGTCCAAAGCATTTGCATGTAGTGCCTTCAAGTGATTTTTTCGCCTTCAGGGTACAAATGGAATCACCCGTGAGCCATGCTTTCACTCCGGATACATAAAGAGAATGAAGATGAGTGTCTTCAATGAAGGTTTCTGTGCCAAGAGACATGAGTTTAATTCATCTTATCCACTCTTTGACATTGAAGTCCGTGGCACTGGAAACTTCCAACAGTGTCAGCAAAGCATCATTCAACTCTTTAACACCAGTTACTGCCCTTACTCCAGTTGCTCCTTCAATGGGATTTTCTTGCCGCCACTCCAAGGGCAGTTTGGGGTAAGTTTGTGAAATAATGATATACTTGTTAGAATGATTTTGGTTGTAAATTATAGAATATGTGCCTCCAAAGGGTTTAAATAACAGGATTCTTTATCTTCTCACATGGGAATAAGCCTTGAGATAGATAATTCTGGGCTAGTTCTTTAGCTTAACAATATCAGCTTTTCAATTATTTTCTTGGCTTTAATGTGGTGCTAAAATGGCAGCTACTGCTCTGTGCAAAGCCAGTGCAGGAAAGAAAGAAGCTTATCTTGCATATATCTCTCTCCAACTCTGCAGAAGTGTCAACAGACATCTTTTTGGATACCATTAGCCAGAATTTGGTAAACCAACCTGTGATAAAGGGAATGGGTTACCATGATTGGCTTAGACAATCACTGTTCATCCCCTGGAACCGGGGAGTCTTCTTGAGCAAATTGCTTTCCTCTACCAGGTAAAATCGTGAATCTGTAAGCCAGATTGTAAGGAATCTATAAGGCTATTGGGTAGGCACCCATTAGAATCTGCCACAGGTGGCGTCTCAGATGTCAGAAGAAGAATCAACAGTTAGATGTCTTAGGTAAGGATTTTCCTCTATAAAGACATTTACTGCTACTGCTGCTAAGTCACTTCAGTCGTGTCCGACTCTGTGCGACCCCATAGAAGGCAACCCACCAGACTCCCCCGTCCCTGGGATTCTCCAGGCAAGAACACTGGAGTGGGTTGCCATTTCCTTCTCCAATGTATGAAAGTGAAAAGTGAAAGTGAAGTCACTCAGTCGTGTCCGACTCTTGGCGACCCCATGGACTGCAGCCTACCAGGCTCCTCTGTCCATGGGATTTTCCAGGCAAGAGTACTAGAGTGGGGTGCCATTGCCTTCTCCATAAAGACACTCAGAAAGTAGAAACTGAGTAAGTCTCAAGGAAACAAGAAGATAGTGTCATTTTCATTACATCTTGAAGAGTTGGAGGACCATTTGAATCCTGACTCTAAATTCCTTCTTTCCTTCATTATTCCAGAATAAGAAAAAAATTTAAGCAGAGGCGGAAAGAGGTGCCCCTAGATCTACTCATTATTTCAAATGTCATGTATTGGTCCTAAAGACCAAGAATTATAGTACTCACAGTTTATAAGTATATTGTTCCATTAGCTACCATCAGCTCAGTCGCTCAGTCATGTCTGACTCTTTGCAACCCCATGGACTTCAGCACTCTAGGCTTCCCTGTCCATCACCAACTCCTGAGCTTGCTCAAACTCATGTCCATCAAGTCGGTGATGCCATCCAACCATCTCATCCTTTGTTGTCCCCTTCTCCTCTTGCCTTCAATCTTTCCCAGCATCAGGGTCTTTTCAAATGAGTCACTTCTTCCCATCAGGTGGCCAAAGTATTGGAGCTTCAGCTTCAGCATCAGTTCTTCCAATGAATATTTAGGACTGATTTCTTTTAGGATTGACTGGTTTTATCTCCTCGCTGTGCAAGGGACTCTCAAGAGTCTTCTCCAACACCACAGTTCAAAAGCATCAATTCTTTGGCGCTCAGCTTTCTTCACAGTCCAAATCTCACATCCATACATGGCTACTGGAAAAACCATAGCTTTGACTAGATGGACCTTTGTTGGCAAAGCAATGTCTCTGTTTTTAATATTCTGTCTAGGTTGGTCAAAACTTTTCTTCCAAGCTACCATCAGCTGAGTTCTAATTATTGACTAATATATATGTTATCTCAACTACTTAAGATTACGTTCAAAGAAACAATAGGCTTTTGTCTGCCTTCACACTCTCCCTTTTTCAAAAAGTAGATCAGCATGTGAGGAAGGGGGTTCAACTCCTCTCTCAGACCCCAACAGAAGAGGTTCTTCCAAGGTCTCTTGGCCCAATTCAATGTCGCAGAAAGAACTTCCTGGAGAAAGCACAGGCCCTGTAGTAACCACACCCGGCTTAAAATCTGACATTACCGTTTGCGAATGATATGGAGGTCTTCACTCCCTTGGTCTCTGGAAAACAACAATGGGTAAAATCATGGATCCTGCTCACCATGGCCTAGACCACAGTTTACCTGCCTCTCCAGTTTTCTGAGGGAAATACTTGACTGCACAACCACTGGCAAGGTAATATTTGGTCACTAGTTGGCTCCAAATTCCAAGTTCAGAACAAACTACACTCTCAACCTGGATGCTCCATAGCTGAAACAGGACTAGCGGCCTGTTTTGGGTTTTTTTGAGCCAAATTCCTCGCCTTGGATCTAGCTGCTGGAAGAGAAAGGAGGGTGCCACAAAAGGGAAGAACGTTGCCAGAGATGCTTGGGACAGCCAGGGGCCCTTTCTATTCCGCTCACTCCTGGGAACTACATCTGAAGGAAAAGGGGTATATTATTTTGTATTTGCTTTTTAACTTTTTTGAAACCTTTCCCTCCTGAATAACATGGCCCAATTTTTGCTTTCAAGCCTGACAAACCCTTTTGACTTAGCACGGTTTGGGGTGGAAAGATGGGGGTGAGGGTGGAATTTCTTGCCTTTGAATGTAATTCCCCAAATCAAGGTAGGACAGGGCTAGAAAAACATGGAGGAGCCTTGAGCTTCTCCTGGTAGCTTTTCTGTTTGGTCCCTTAGTTCCTAAGAGAAAGACTTGTACACTGAAAACCACAAAGCACTGATGAAAGAAATTTAGGAAGACACAATGGAAAGACAGCCTCTGTTCATGAAAGACTTAACATTGTTAAAGTACCCATACTGCTAAAAGTAATCCACACATTCAGTGCAATCCCCATTAAAATCACAGTGGTGTTTTTTACTGAAACAGAAAAAATATATATAAAATTCATTTGCAGTACAAAAGACCATACAAAGCCAGAACAATCCTGAGAAAGTAAAACAAACCTGGAGGTATCAACTTGTGGATTTTTAAGTATATTACATTTAATTTAATTAAAGGTGCTGTAATAAAAACAGCATGGTGTTGGCATAAAGACAGACATGGAACAGAATAGAGTCCTTAAAAAAAAAAACCCACATATATATGATTAACTGATCTTTGACAAGGGTGCCAGAGTACACAATGGGAAAAGAATAATCCCTTCAGTAAATGGTTTCAGGGAAACTGTATCAGTTCAGTTCAGTTCAGTCACTCAGTCGTGTCCGACTCTTTGCAACCCCATGAATAGCAGCACGCCAGGCCTCCCTGTCCATCACCAACTCTCGGAGTTTACCCAAAGTCATATCTATCGAGTCGGTGATGCCATCCAGCCATGTCATCCTCTGTTGTACCCTTCTCCTCCTGCCCCCAATCCCTCCCATCATCAGGGTCTTTTCCAATGAGTCAACTCTTTGCATGAGGTGGCCAAAGTACTGGAGTTTCAGCTTCAGCATCAGTCCTTCCACCCAGGACTGTTCTCCTTTAGGATGGACTGCTTGGATTTCCTTGCAGTCCAAGGGACTCTCAAGAGTCTTCTCCAACACCACAGTTCAAATGCATCAATTCTTCGGCGCTCAGCTTTCTTCACAGTCCAACTCGCACATCTACACATTACCACTGGAGTTTTTCCAGTTCCATGGTTTCATGGCCTTGACTAGACGGACCTTTGTTGGCACAGTAATGTCTCTGCTTTTGAATATGCTGTCTAGGTTGGTCATAACTTTCCTTCCAAGGAGTAAGCGTTTTTTAATGTCATGGCTGCAATCAACATCTGCAGTGATTTTGGAGCCCACAAAAATAAAGTCTGACACTGTTTCCACTGTTTCCTCATCTACTTCCCATGAAGTGATGGGACCAGAGGCCATAATCTAAGTTTTCTGAATGTTGAGCTTTAAGCCAGCTTTTTCACTCTCCTCTTTCACTTTCATCAAGAGGCTCTTTAGTTCTTTTCACTTTCTGCCATAAGGGTGGTGTTATCTGCATATCTGAGGTTATTGATATTTCTCCCAGCAATCTTGATTCCAGCTTGTGCTTCTTCAAGCCCAGTGTTTCTCATGATGTACTCTGCATAGAAGTTAAATAAGCAGAGTGACAGTATACACCCTTGACATACTCCTTTTCCTATTTGGAACCAGTCTGTTGTGTTGTTCAAAATCATCGAGGTTATCAAAAATAAGGAAAATTTGAAGAATTGTCACAGCCAAGAGGAGCCAAAAGAGACCTGATGATTAAATACAATATGGTCTCCTGTGTGGGATCCTGAAACAGAAAATGACATTGGGGTGAGAGAGGTATGGGGTATACATTGATTCTGTTTATTCTAGAACTTTCTGTACATCTGTAAGAATTCTGAAATTAAAAGTTTATTTTGATAAAGGCAGATGCTTGGGTAGTGAGACACAGTAACACTCATTAACCACAACTTTAGCTTTTCCTAGCCCAGAAATCCATATCGGTGTATCACATACTGTATAATTTTTGCCTCAGCTTCTTTCTCTCAGTACATTTGTGAAATTTTTGTTAAGTGTAGCAGTTGATTCTTTTTATTTCTAAGTAGGTTTCTATTGTGTGAATGTGCTACAATTTATTTAAAAATTCTTCTCTTGATAAAGAATTATTTTTAACAACTACAGAAGTGATCCTAATGTAGGTGGTCCACAGATAACATTTTGAGAAACATTACTGTAAAAATTGATGTTCTGTCTATTGTGTCTTAGTTAATAAACCTTTCCAAGCATGAAAAGATAACTCAGCATCTGAAAATGTTAATACACCTGTGAAATAAAGTGTCAAGCCTGTCTCACTAGCCAGATAAAGGTGAAAAATTAGCAGCAGTAGTCTCATAATGAAAAAACAAGATATATTAGAATGTCTACATAGACAACAGAAGGAATTTGCAGTCTGAGAGGTCTCATTTGTCTTTAGTTAGTGGATAGTGTTGATTTGTTTATTGGCCTTCAGAGGCTGATGAGAACAGACGATGAATGCAAGCAATGTGTTTCTGATGAGGCAGTAAACATCCCTGGCAAGATTTGGGTGGTTGGGCCAACACCAATGACAAGGTAACCTTTTGAGTTCTGTAGTGCCATGTAATAGACAGAATACGCACTGTGTTTACATGAATGATATGAGAAAGGAAACATCCTGATAAACTGCAGGGAAGGAAAAAAAAAAGACAAATAGTTGGAAAGAATACACATCTGAATTTAAAAGACAGGAAGAACCAAGAAATTAAGGATGCAGACTTGTTCCTTATGGCTCTCTGAGGTGCAATAATTGAGTCTAAGAACACAAATAATATTCTGAATAGGAAAAGAAGGCTGTTGCTGAAACTCTTGGTTAGAATCTAACTACCATGGTGGTAAGCTTCTTTTGTTCCCAGAGAGACCCAGATTCAAAAATTAGAAGAAATCTCTTTGTACTCTTTCTATACCCAGTGGTTGCAATTTCTTCCTCGTGTATATTTTCTCTTTTTCATTCTCAATATCTCTTTTCTCCTCTTTTGTTTGCATGTTTTATCTTGTGTATATTCTTTTAATTTTACATTTTTACTTTGTCAAAAATATTTCTAAAGCTTAGCTTGTATTTAAATGAAAATTATATTTAGCATTTTAAAGTAGATTTAGAAGAATTAGGAAACACAAAAACCTAAGCCATCAAAGAAATAATCTGCATGACTTTAAAAGAACATGGGTCTCCTCCTGTAGAGCAGCAGCATGAACATGAGATAAAGATGCTTAGTAATAGACCTCAATCCCTAGGGACAAACCTAGGTGGCTTTCCCTAAATTTCACAAGGAAGTGAGTTTATGAGAACCAGGCAAGATTAGCCAGCCTTGCTTTCCAGAAGCAAGCATGATCTCATTTGATTAGCTGTTTAGATTGGCTGCAAAATGCCCCCAAGATTATGTGATGGCTTAATGCTTGGCTTGGTTACACAGTAATATTTTGGTTTCTTAATGATTTGTGGCTATTGCACGTACGGCCTGACTTTGTCTGGCACACTGGATTCACGGATTATTCTTACATAGCTGGAAGTAAAAATCTCTAAATCCTGGAACTTATATAGATAACTGAGGTAATTTTAACTGTTGAGAGAATCAAGAGTAATATGCTGAGAACACCATGTCTAGAGTCAGA
Organism: Oreotragus oreotragus; assembly: GCA_006410675.1. Classification (NCBI taxonomy): domain Eukaryota; kingdom Metazoa; phylum Chordata; class Mammalia; order Artiodactyla; family Bovidae; genus Oreotragus; species Oreotragus oreotragus. Next base: position 74,572 of record SJYX01000084.1, read on the forward strand.
CTTTTCAATGACTTCTCATTCAGCTCAATGAATTCTTACTTCTTGTGTATAAAATAGTTTCTTCATGCCTGCAATGCACATCTTTACTATGGCGATGCACACGTCAGGCCTAGGATTTCTTAAATTCTCTGACCATACAACGACTCGAAAGTCGGCCATAAGACTGTGCCTTAGTCTGGGGTTTTCTGTTCTCCTTAGCCTCTGTGCTGCAGTTAGGGCATATTTCCTCCTTTCCTACAGCTAGCTGGTCAGGGTTTAGTTAAGACACTCTATCTCCTGCTTAAAAATGGAGAGTTAGGAACCAGACTTGGGTTGAGTTCAAATCTCTCTCTGATGTTATCTCTATCTACAAGTACCCTGGGAAAATTATTTAAGTTCACTGTGTCTCATTTGCTCCCTTTTTAACCAGGAGGTTAAAATAATATACACAAATAATGTATGACATTGTTTTGATGACGGAATGAGTTATTACCTGCAAAACACTTGGAATAGTCATAGAATGTAGGAAGGGCCTACCACATGCTAGTCAGTCTCTAGTGCTTTTGATACTTTAATCTTTTTTTTCTTTCTTTCTGTCACTTCAGTCTTAGTTGGCAAGAAGCCTTTGGTGGTTCTTGTCCTACTCAGAAGGCATCCCGTTAAATAAACACATGTACACATCTCAAGATTTACATAGAGCTCTGCTCACGATCATGTTTACAAGATTCCTTACTACAGGTCTGTGTGATGAGTTGGTTTTAGAGCCTCCATTTCAGAGACATGTGAACTATAGCACCAGAGTGGTAAAGCATATTGAGCAAGGTTGCCCTGTTGGTTACAAGAGCTTTTCTCATAGCTAACATTTTTAGACCCCTTGGGGAAAGATTGGAGACTAATTAATGAAGAGCCTAATTTGTAAATAATACTCTGAAAGAAAAAAAATCATTTGTTTGAGTGGAGTTCTTATGACCATTTTTTTGTAATTATTTTCTGATACTACAGTGTCATTTGTACAATAAAAATTTTCAAGAAAGAATAGTGCTATTTTCCAATATGTATAATGACAATGGAGGAGCTCAGTTAATTCTTCCTTTTCCTATGTGTTTGTCTGTATGTTAGTCAGCTCAGAGTTGCCATAACAAAATACCATGGACTGTGTGGCTTAAACAATATACATTTATTTCCTACGAGTCTGGAGGCTGGGAAGTCCAAGACCAAGTTACAGGCTGATTCAGTTCTTCAGTAAGGGCTCTATTCCTGGCTTGCAGATGGCCGCCTTCTTGCTGTGTCCTGAGACAGCAAAGTGAGGGAGAAACAGATCGTGCATGAGACAGAGAAGGCTCTGGTGTCTTTTCTTATAAGGGCACTGCTCCCTTTATGAAATTCCCACCCTCATGACATTATATAAACTTAATTACCTCCCATCCCCAAATACCATTGTATTAGGGGTATCAAATTCAACATATGAATTGATTGAAGAGGAATATAATTCAATCTATAGGAGTTTGTTTGTTGGTTAGAACCTGCAGTAATTTGTGGTGGCTTTTTATAAGCCAAAATATTGGATTTTTAAAGGATCCTATGTTTTTAAGTCCAAAAATACTGTATAAACATGAGCATCAATTCTACTGAGAGATGTTTAATAAAAGCTAAGTTATTGAGACATCTAAAAAGATTCATATTAAAGGCCAGGCACATAAGACAGACACATTCCTGTTTTACAGTCATAGTAAAAGTTGGCAGGTGCCTAGATGATATAAATCATCTTAAATTCCCTCTGTCTTTCTGAGAGCCATTCAAGTACTAGATTCTGAAATTACCAACATGAAGATCAAGATTTCTTTGGGTTAATATTAGGCCTTCCTAAAGATGCTTCTATAGTGTGAATATGTTCCCTGGAGAGTAGCAGGTAGTGACCCCTGAGCACAGGAAATTTCTCCTTCGTAAGAGAGAATCAGAGGAGGACTTCCCTGGGGGTCCAGGGTTAAGACTGCCCCTTCCAATGCAAGGGGTGTGGGTTCAATTCCTGGTCAGGGAGCTGAGTTTCTACAAGCCTCACAGCCAAAAACCAAAACATAAAACAGAAGCACTTTTGTAACAAAGTCAATAAAGACTTAAAAAATGGTCCACATTAAAAAAAAAAAAATCTTGAAAGAGAGAGTCATAGAGAATGGAACTAGGCAATGTGATGTAGTATTTTTAAGTTTGGAAATGGAGAAGAGAGGGCTCAGGGCATGACCCTGGGTTGTCCCTTTAGAATCCCGTAGCAGGCCAGGAAAAGGATGGACAGAATGAGATCCTTGAGGTGCAGGATGATGCCTAAAAGATAAAAAGGGCCCCTTATTGGTATTTTTGGTTTATTAATGTTTCACTGGATGACCACCAGTAAACTATCATAATATCCAAACTCCACAACTATTGCTGTTTTTTTTTCAAATAAGCAAAAAAATTGGAGATGTAGAGCTATAGTTCTCTTTGACAGGCAGTTAAGAATGTGACAATCAGATGAGAAAAGGCCTTAAAACTGAGAAGTATACACTTTTCTTGAAGGAAATCTTTGGGTTTATGTTCACTTTAAATGCTGAGAAGTTTAAATGACATTTTATAACAATGAGTGTATCTCTATAAATCTTGAGTTTCCAACGAAAGATATGGCTGAATTAACTACAAATTAGTTAATTTCCAAATAATAATTCATATTTTAAAGCAGGCTTAACATGGGAAAATATGAAAAGTGAAATGCTTTATATCCGATTTCATTATTGTAAAGTTGCTTCATAATTAGAATTTCACCAGGAGTTATGTTGTAGCTTTTGCAAACTGGGACCTGAAATAGTAAATAACAGCTGTAAGGATTCTGGTAACTTCCTAAACTCTTAGTAATTAGCTATTCATAAAATTTTTTAGAATGTCATTTTTATTATGTCACCAAGTACTTAATATTTCAACATGGTTGTATCCCAATTAAAAATTTGAGTTTTCCAGTGAGAATCAGAGCAGCAAAAATACCTTTTCGGTTAATAACAGGATTGCTCAATGTCACAGATTGCGACCAGCTGAAAGTTCCTTTGAAGCAGGGTTTCTCAACCAGGGGATTACTGACATTTTGCAGTGGGTCAGTTTTTTGTTGTGTGGACTGTCCTATGATGGTAAGATTTTTAGCGCATCTCCAGGCTCTTCCTGCTAGATGACAGGAGCACCATCTTTTCAGCTGTGATAAGGAAAAATGTCTCCAGAGACTGCCAGCTGTCCCCCAGCCTGGGCCAGAGAGGAGGGAGATGGCCCCTTGTTGAGAAGCACTGCTATAAGGGAATAAATACTCCTGGTTTTCACATGGGCGAATGGCTTAGCCTTTGGTGGTTGGCCCAAGAATACACTTAGGTTTTATGGCCCTGAGTCATGCTTCAAGTACTATTAATTCATCTGACTCATTCTGAACCTCGGCTAGTAGAGAACAGTGCCCAATTCTCTGGGTTACTGATTTTGATAACTGAGTGATTTGATGGTTCTATAATTCAGACTGTCTCTGTTGCTTGCTGTATGGCACTTTAAGGAAATTATAAATTTTAAGTGACATTTTTTCTAAGCATCACAAGAGTAACAGTGACTGTATGTTTCTAACAAATACACAAAGATGTAATTTTACAAGTGTTTGTGTTCATAAATCTTGGCATTTGGGGCTAGAATCTTTCTGGACCTCTTTAATTGTCCAGCTTTCTTTCTTGATTCATTTACTCTATGAAATCAGAAATACACAGATCTTTCTAATTTTACTGAAGATGCATTACACTGAAGATGGTGTCTCATGGATCTGATGATGGATGTCTGTCTGTGTTTGTGTGTCTTTCTCTCTCCCACACACACAGTCACACATACACTTTTCCTGTGGTGATGGAAAGCAATGGTATATAAAATTTGAAAGAAAAGTCTAAAGAAAAACCTTTAACAGTTTTTTTTTTTTTTTTTTTTATGACAAGGGAAAGACAGTGTGGAGTTCTTTCTATATTAGCGCTAGTCAGATGTGAGTATACACAAAATGGCCAAATCTAGGAATAAAGTACTCCCCAAAATAAACTCTGCTGAAAGAGCATTACTCTTTAGTATTCACCATGTGTGTGTGTGTTTTTTTAATTGCCCAATATAGTAGACTAAAACTTTTCACTGTAAGGTTTTAATATGTTGTGTTTTAATGTTAGTAATAAATGAAGACTGGTGTTGATTTGCTTAAAGATAATTATTTTAAAAATATTATCTGTCACCAGTGAAAGAGCATGCGAGATTCTTTAAGGTCTTTCGTGTAACTACTTACAGAGCACCAGTGGTGGAGGAGTGGAAGGCAAGGCTGGGGAAGGAGTTTATTTTAACTCTTTGTATTGGCATATAGCTGATTAACAATGTTGTGACAGTTTCAGGTGGACAAAAAGGGACGCAGCCATATATATACATGTCTCTAGTTTCCCTTATACTCCCCTCCCATCCAGGCTACCACATAACATTGAACAGAGTTCCATGTGCGATACAGTAGGTGTTGGTTATCCACTTAAAATATAGCAATGGGTACATGTCCATCCCAGATTCCCTAACTATCCGTTCTCCCCATTTCCCCCACTGTGAACCATAATTCATTCTCTAAGCCTGTTTGTCTGTTTCTGTTTTGCCAGTAAGTTCACTTGTATAATTTATTTTTAGACTCCACATATAAGGAATGTCATAGGCTATTTCTTCTCTGATTTACTTCACTCAGTATGACAATCTCTCCATCCATGTTGCTGTAAATGACATTATTTAATTCTTTTTAATAGCTGAGTAATATTCCATTGTATATATGTACCACATCTTCTTAATCCATTCCTCTGCCAATGGACATTTAGTTTGTTTTCATTTCTTGAGTATTGTAAAGAGTGCTGCAGTCAACACTGGGGTACGTGTATCCATTCATATTATTCTCTGGTTATAAACCTAGGAGTGGGATTGCAGGCATATGGTAGCTGTTTTTAGTTTAGGAACCTCGATACTGTTCTCCATAGTGGCTGTACCAACATATTCCCACGAACTGTGTAGGCAGGTTCCCTTCCCTCCATACCGCCCCCCCCACCTTTTTTTTTTTTTTTTTTACAATAGCCATNTATGGTAGCTGTTTTTAGTTTAGGAACCTCGATACTGTTCTCCATAGTGGCTGTACCAACATATTCCCACGAACTGTGTAGGCAGGTTCCCTTCCCTCCATACCGCCCCCCCCACCTTTTTTTTTTTTTTTTTGACAATAGCCATTCTAGCTGGTGTGAGGTGATATCTCGTTATAGTTTAGATTTGCATTTCTCTAATAATTAGCCATGTTGAACATCTTTTCGTGTGCCTGTTGGCCATTTGTTTGTCTTTTTTGCACAAATGTTCATTTAGGTCTTTTGCCATTTTTTGAGTGAATTGTTTGATTTGATGCGTGTAAGTGCCATGAGCTGTTGTAAATTTTGTAGACTTTGTAAATTGATACTAATCCCTTGTCAGTCAAATCATTTGTGTATATTTTCTCCCAATCTGTGGGTTGTCTTTGTTTTGTTTACTGTTCCCTTTGCTATGCAAAAGCTTTTGAGTTTAGGTCTTATTTGTTTACTTTTGTTTTTATTTCCATTATTCTGGTAGAGAGAGAAAAAATATTTCTGTGATTTATATCTGAGAGTCTTCTGCCTATGTTTTCCTCTTTGAGTTTTATAATATCTGGTCTCCTATTTAGGTCTTTAATCCAGTTTGAGCTTATTTTTGTGTTTGGAGTTAAAGAATGATCTAATTTCATGTTTTTACATGTCGTTAGTGACTCAGTTATGTCCAGCTCTTGGACCTATAGACTGCAGCACACCAAGCTTCCCTGTCCTACACAATCACCCAGAGTTTGTTCAAATTAATGTCCATTGAGTCAACAATGCCATCCAACCATCTCATCCTCTGTCACCCCCTTTTCCTCCTGCCCTCAATCTTTTCCAGCATTGGGGTCTTTTCCAATGAGCCGACTCTTTGCATCAGGTGGTCAAAGTATTTACATATAGCTGTCCAGTTTTCACAGCATCATCTCTTGAAGAGACTGTCTTTCCAACATTGTGTAGTCTTGCCTCCTTTGTCACACATTAATTGACCATAAATGCATGGGTTTATTTCTGGATTTTGTATCCTGTTGCATCGGTTTATATTTCTATTTTGTGCCAGTACCATACTGTTTTGATGACTATAGCTTTGTAGTATAGTCTGAAGTAAGGAAACTTGATTTTTCCATTTTTCTTTCTTAAGATTACTTTGGCTATTTGGAGTGTTTTGAGCCTCCACACAAATTTTGAGATTTTTTGTTGTTGTTGCTTCAGTTCTTTGAAAAATGTCGTTGGTAATTTGATAGGGATTGTATTGAATTTATAGATTCCCTTGGGTACTATAGTCATTTTGACAATATTGATTCTTCCAATCCACGAACATGGTATATCTTTCCATCTGCTATGTCTTCTTTGGTTTCTTTCATCAGTATCTTACAGTTTTCTGAGTACAGATCTTTTGCCTCCTTAGGTAGGTTTATTTCTGAGTATCTTATTCTTCTTGATGCAATGGTAAATGGAATTGTTTCTTGAATTCTTTCATTGTTAGTCTATAGCAATCAACAGGTTTCTGTGTATTAATTGTGTAAACTGCAACTTTACCAAATTCATTGAGTTCTAGTAGTTTTCTGGTAGCATCTTTAGGATCTTCTCTGTATGGTATCATGTCATCTGCAAACAATGACAGTTTAGCTTCTTTTCTAATTTGGCTTCTCTTTACTTCTTTTTCTTCTCTGATTGCTATAACTAGGACTCCCAAAACTGTGTTGAATAAAAGTGTGAGAGTGGACATCCTTGTCTTATTCCTGTTCTTTAGAGGGAATGCTTTCAGCTTTTCACCCCTGAGTATGATGCCAGTTATAGGTTTGTCATGTATGGCCTTTATTATGTTGAGATATGATCACTCTGTGCCCAGTTTCTGGAGAGTTTATATCATAAACAGGTGCTGAATTTTGTCAGAAGCTTTTTCTGCATCTGTTGAGATTATCATATGGTTTTTATGCTTCAGTTTGTTAATGTGGTCTATCCCATTGACTGATTTTCAGATATTGAAAAGTCCTTGCATCCCTAGGATGAATCCTACTTGATCATGGTGTATGATCTTTTTACTGTATTGTTGAATTCAGATTGCTAATATTTTGTTGAGGATTTTTGCCTCTGTATTCATCAGTGATATTGGCCTGAAACAGAATTTTTTGAGAACCTTCAATGACATACCTTGTGATGAGATATTCTTACTATGCACTGTATCTTTCTAATTTATTTTGATCATTGCTCAAAAAACTGACTGTGCAGTGGTTTTCAGGTTAAAATTATCTCCACACACTTCTGAACACTTTATTCTTACTATATCCCTTATTTGTGAATATAAACTCCTGTAGAGAGATTGTTAGTTATTATAGTTTATTAGTAATATGTAAAGATAGGATTTGAACACAAGTTCTCTTGACCACAAATGCCCACTACCGTTGTGTTCTCTCATCATTTGTTTTGAAGAACTGTTCACCCATTTGGAGCCAGGAAAAGGAGATGTCTCATTTTTTTTCTCAGCATGCCAGTCAGGCATCCATGTTTAGGGAATTTTCTCTGAGGTTTATCATAACCAAACTTTTAGCCTTTGTTTAGGAAATAAGATTAATATTCTGCAGCTAAAATTCTAAATATATTAAAAAGAAAAATAAAAGCCATACAAAAACAAATTAATGAGAGGACTATATATTATATTTTAAAGCTCATAATGTATAGTAATTAGTTACACTAATTAAAACAGCTTATTATTTATGAATGAAGATCAGTGGAAACAAATAGAAACTAGAAATAATTCTAAAGATATCAGAATTTAGTATATGTTAAAGGAAGTACTTCAAATCAAGATGAAAAGATTAAATTTAATAAGTATTAGGAAAACTGGATATTCATCAAGGAAAAAGGAAAGTGAAGAGCAAGATAGGGAAGGATATTAAGAGGTACAAGCTACCAGATTTGAAATAAGATAGAAGGATGTATTATACAGCACAGGGAGTATACTTACTATTTTAAAATAACTTTAAGTGGAATATAATCTATAAACATATTCAATCACTGTGTTGTACAGCTGAAACTAATATAAAATTGTAAATCAACTATCCTTGACTAAAAAATAAAAAACCATAAAAGTGTTTGAAGAAACCATAAAAGAATTGCTTTATAATTTTCATTGAGGAAAAACCTTCCTGGCATTATAACCCAGATGCCCTAAAAATACATATTTTGACAAATTAGCTACCAAACACAAACACACACAATCGCACAAATCATTCATAGAAAAATACACTATGAAAAATAAAATCACAGGCAAAACCGGTAAAATATGTTTACAACTAATACTAGAAAAAAGGCTAATTTCTTGATTAAAAATAGAAGTTCTTATATTGATAAAAAAAAAAAAGACCAACAAACTTAATGGAGAAAAAGACATATTTTATAGAAAATAAAATGGATGTGGCTAACAAGCTTGCCCAACCTCACTTATAAGAGAATTGCAATTTAAAAATATATTGGAAATGCTGTTTTACTCTTTGGAAAATGTTTTAAACATGTCTGATCATGAATTGGTTTTCTTCCAGGATGTGGGAAAATATGAACTCTCATGGAAATGTAACTTGTTACAGCCTCAGTGGAAAGTCATTAGGCAATATCTAAGAAAATCACAAACACATGTGTCCTTTGACCCTGAATTGCACTTCTGAAAAATATTAAACATATAAACTTTGTGTATGCAAAGTGACTTGGGTACATGGTTATTTATTGTAGTTTTATGTGTCAAGGCCAAAAATGGGAAATAATCCTGTGTGCATCAGGATGGAAATGATTAAATATACTCAGTGTTATCTGCTGCCATAGGAAAGAATAAGAAAGTTTTTATGTACTGACATAAATTCATTTTCACGATTTAGTGATAAAAGTGTGTGTGTACACATACATATACACTCGTCTATACAGTTATCCGCATACTGTACACACAAAATTACTCTAGAACTATGCGTGGACAAATGATTCATAGTTTTGCCTCCGTAAAAACTGGGTACTCAGGGACTGGTGTGGTGGAGTGATTTTTTAAACATATAAACCCTTTAGTACCTATGGGATTTTGTGCCATGTGAATGCATTGACTTTTAAAAAGTCAAATCTGAATTTAAAAAAAAATAATTTGAAACTGAGCCTCAGAAGATGTGTAAGTTCTTCAGAATCCACCATTGTTGAGGTGACTGCACAAGCTCAGTCTACTTGGTTCAGTTCAGTTCAGTCACTCAGTCGCATCCAATTCTTTGCAACCCCATGGACTGCAGCACGCTAGGCTTCCCTGTCCATCACGAACTTCTGGAGCTTGCTCAAACTCATGTCTATTGAGTCAGTGATGCCATCCAACCATCTCATCCTCTGTCTACTTGGTGTAAGAGCTTTTTGCTAATCCATCTAGCCATTATGAGCTATAAAAATCATGAAATTACATTACTTGACTCGGTTTGATTTAGTGTATTCTTGAGCTTCTTTTACCACCAGTACCTCACGTCCTTCTGAATCAATATTTCTGATTCAAATCCTTCTTGAAAAACTGTTATATTGACTCAACTATTTATGAGTACCACTATCTGGCTTTTTTGCCAGAGCATTATTGGCTATTTTCAGTCTATATTTTGCGTAACCTTACGTCAGTGACGCATTCTCATGCAATTAGCTATGGCCAGGTTGTTAGTCAGTTAATTTCAGTCATATCTGGTTGGAGTCCTTTAGAGAGTGATTGCTAAGAATTCCATTTCTCCTGCCAACCATTGTCCCATGTGTTTGCTTCCTTTGCAGCAAACCTTCTCAAAAAGCAAAGAAATGAACAAAGAAAACAAACAATCTCTTACTCAATTTCTTTCTTTTCATTGTTATTAAATCTGTTCTAGTCTCACTGCTTATCACCCAGTCACCACTGACCTTTGCCAATTGATAAATTCAAAGAAAACAATCAGTCATTTTATTAGACTTCTCAGCTGTCTTCATTGTCAAGCGAGGATTTGGAAATAGGGAAATAAGAATGTCTATAGAGATTATACTTTATCTGTTTTGCTTGAATATTTTAGGAGAATATACGTATACATTACTTGTAAATTTTTTTAACTTTTAAAACAAAATACTTTTTTAAAGTCTTACAATATTAATTTAGAGCATGGCTGCATTCAGGGACTTAATAAAATCCTGATTACTAGCCCCTCATTCTCAGTTTTACTCATGTGCTTTAATTCATTTTTATACTGTCCCTGCTTTATTGCAGTGTGGCTGCCATTTATCCCAAAATTGTTATCTATTCTCAGCAGATCTGCTTTTCTCAACTAAGAGGTTCAAAAGAGTCCTAGAAATGCTGCTGCTAAGTTGGTTCAGTCGTGTCCGACTCTGTGCGACCCCATAGACGGCAGCTCACCAGACTCCCCTGTCCCTGGGATTCTCCAGGCAAGAACACTGGAGTGGGTTGCCATTTCCTTCTCCAGTGCATGAACGTGAAAAGTGAAAGTGAAGTCGCTCAGTCGTGTCTGACTCTTAGCGACCCCATGGACTGCAGCCTACCAGGCTCCTCCGTCCATGGGATTCTCCAGGCAAGAGTACTGGAGTGGGGTGCCATTGCCTTCTCCTCCTGGAAATGAGTCTCACTGAATTATGATTAAGTAGTAACCAAGCAGGAACTAATGACTTTAGTCAGGTGTTACTTTGATTGGTCAGGGCAGATCATATGCTTCAGTAATACCACATGAATTAGGAGAAAAAGAGGAATAGTTCTCACTACAGGTCAGTGTGCTGGCACTAGAAGAATGGTAGGATGTTCTAACTACTATCAAACTTTAACTTATTTAACTCATTTTCCTTTAACTTATTCAAAGGCTTACTAATGTGTGTGTTTTTCTGAACTTGTAAAATTCAGCTTAAATCAGTGTAAAAGGCATCCATCTACATTCCTACCAACTGTTTGTAAATAAATGTTACACTCTAAAGCTGTCCCCCACTTGTAAGAAACCTATCTATTTTTTTCTTATATGATTCTTAAGTATCTTCTGACAATAAATTGGCAGTGAATTGTCTGATCCCTAAGGCATCACTGGGCCAATGAGAAGAAGTGGAACAAGTTATCTACCATATTTACTTTTTGGATAAAAATGTGAGATACTAATTTGACTGATCTTAAAAAGTGTTTTAATTTTTACTTTCAAGTCAGATATGCCTAGATTTTAATTACTATGGATAAGAGAGTGATTTAGGTCATTCCTCTTAATTGGTGGAAGGTATATTGACTATAAATCCCCAGCCTGTCTCACCCCAATAAACTCTACATCTGTTTATCTTAATTGAAATTGGAATAAGTGCAAGGGGATAAATGTGATGAGGAAGATAAACTGCCAGAAGCTGTTAACATTTATCATGATCATCCCTACATACTGGCCAACAGATATTTTTAGAAAAACATAGATTAATGAATATAGGATCAGACTGCTATAATTTAATGAAACCTATCATTTTTCTTTCCCTGTTGGTTTTGTGTCAATGTGGAGGGACTTGTTTGGCAGAAGCATCTTTTTATCTCATGGAGCCAGCCAAAGTAATCTTGTGCGCAGCTTTTAAGCAATTTCTGCAGTAAGGTAAATAAGGTTACCAAAAATTACACCAAAAACACAAATCTATGCTGAGCACCTCTTATGTTGTAGGGCTCTGGGATATAATAGCGGGACAAGAGAAAAACAGTCATGACCGCAAGAAGTTGACAGTTTAGGACTGAAGAAATTAAATTCGGACAGAATGAAGCCAACTCAGAGGACTCTTCAATCTTACATCAGGAAATCATGGAAAAAATTCTTAGACAAATTGTCAATTTATATGATACACTTGGCTTTTCATCCTCAACAAGCACTGATATGATTTTATATGAACAGAGTTGCTGGTGATTTCCTAGTTCCAATAAGTATGGAAGGAGTTTGACTACAGGAGGTAGAAAAGGAGAAAGGATCCTTAGTCAGAGCCCAGTTAACCCTAGAGTCGGTCAGAAGGGATTCTTTTGCATCTGTGCACTTATACACACACACACATACACACACACACCTCCTAGATAACTTATTATAACTTCAGCCTTAGAAAGCCACAGGGTGCTAGTGAAAACAGAATAGAAAAATATTTGCTTCCTGTATAGGAATAAAATCCTTAAGTAACATTGAACTTCAGACTTCAGATTGTACTATTGACATCCCCTACAACAAGCAAAGCCTAGATCTCCATTCTGTGGTTGGAAGCTGGAACATGAGGAATTTACAAATGGAATCACTACGTGGATGGAATGGGTAAGACATACACTGGCAAAGAAACAATCCTTCCTTAGGGGTAAGACATACATTGGCAAAGAAACAATCCTTTATTAGCTCAACTAAAACCTTTTAAAACTGAGACTTAGTGATTGGTAGTCTCCCCAAACAAACCAAAATAAAATAAAATTAAAACTTTGTATAAGGTACTGGGTGATGCACAAACTCCCTGATAC
>SJYX01000084.1:87612-115846 GCA_006410675.1 Oreotragus oreotragus
GACTCTTAGCGACCCCATGGACTGCAGCCTACCAGGCTCCTCCGTCCATGGGATTCTCCAGGCAAGAGTACTGGAGTGGGGTGCCATTGCCTTCTCCTCCTGGAAATGAGTCTCACTGAATTATGATTAAGTAGTAACCAAGCAGGAACTAATGACTTTAGTCAGGTGTTACTTTGATTGGTCAGGGCAGATCATATGCTTCAGTAATACCACATGAATTAGGAGAAAAAGAGGAATAGTTCTCACTACAGGTCAGTGTGCTGGCACTAGAAGAATGGTAGGATGTTCTAACTACTATCAAACTTTAACTTATTTAACTCATTTTCCTTTAACTTATTCAAAGGCTTACTAATGTGTGTGTTTTTCTGAACTTGTAAAATTCAGCTTAAATCAGTGTAAAAGGCATCCATCTACATTCCTACCAACTGTTTGTAAATAAATGTTACACTCTAAAGCTGTCCCCCACTTGTAAGAAACCTATCTATTTTTTTCTTATATGATTCTTAAGTATCTTCTGACAATAAATTGGCAGTGAATTGTCTGATCCCTAAGGCATCACTGGGCCAATGAGAAGAAGTGGAACAAGTTATCTACCATATTTACTTTTTGGATAAAAATGTGAGATACTAATTTGACTGATCTTAAAAAGTGTTTTAATTTTTACTTTCAAGTCAGATATGCCTAGATTTTAATTACTATGGATAAGAGAGTGATTTAGGTCATTCCTCTTAATTGGTGGAAGGTATATTGACTATAAATCCCCAGCCTGTCTCACCCCAATAAACTCTACATCTGTTTATCTTAATTGAAATTGGAATAAGTGCAAGGGGATAAATGTGATGAGGAAGATAAACTGCCAGAAGCTGTTAACATTTATCATGATCATCCCTACATACTGGCCAACAGATATTTTTAGAAAAACATAGATTAATGAATATAGGATCAGACTGCTATAATTTAATGAAACCTATCATTTTTCTTTCCCTGTTGGTTTTGTGTCAATGTGGAGGGACTTGTTTGGCAGAAGCATCTTTTTATCTCATGGAGCCAGCCAAAGTAATCTTGTGCGCAGCTTTTAAGCAATTTCTGCAGTAAGGTAAATAAGGTTACCAAAAATTACACCAAAAACACAAATCTATGCTGAGCACCTCTTATGTTGTAGGGCTCTGGGATATAATAGCGGGACAAGAGAAAAACAGTCATGACCGCAAGAAGTTGACAGTTTAGGACTGAAGAAATTAAATTCGGACAGAATGAAGCCAACTCAGAGGACTCTTCAGTCTTACATCAGGAAATCATGGAAAAAATTCTTAGACAAATTGTCAATTTATATGATATACTTGGCTTTTCATCCTCAACAAGCACTGATATGATTTTATATGAACAGAGTTGCTGGTGATTTCCTAGTTCCAATAAGTATGGAAGGAGTTTGACTACAGGAGGTAGAAAAGGAGAAAGGATCCTTAGTCAGAGCCCAGTTAACCCTAGAGTCGGTCAGAAGGGATTCTTTTGCATCTGTGCACTTATACACACACACACATACACACACACACCTCCTAGATAACTTATTATAACTTCAGCCTTAGAAAGCCACAGGGTGCTAGTGAAAACAGAATAGAAAAATATTTGCTTCCTGTATAGGAATAAAATCCTTAAGTAACATTGAACTTCAGACTTCAGATTGTACTATTGACATCCCCTACAACAAGCAAAGCCTAGATCTCCATTCTGTGGTTGGAAGCTGGAACATGAGGAATTTACAAATGGAATCACTACGTGGATGGAATGGGTAAGACATACACTGGCAAAGAAACAATCCTTCCTTAGGGGTAAGACATACATTGGCAAAGAAGCAATCCTTTATTAGCTCAACTAAAACCTTTTAAAACTGAGACTTAGTGATTGGTAGTCTCCCCAAACAAACCAAAATAAAATAAAATTAAAACTTTGTATAAGGTACTGGGTGATGCACAAACTCCCTGATACTTCTCCAAAAATCCAGTCTGAGAATCCTTGCTCTAGATCTGGGGTGCTCCTCCTTCCTAAAAAGCAGAAGAATAAGGACTGGGGAAAAGAGTAGGTGAGGAAAGTAAATGGGATCAATGTTTAAACTCATATTTGTTTCAAAAATAATATAAGAATGGTGAAAAAACTTTTTCATATTAAAATACTAATTAAAAAAATAATCAGTCTGTTGGAATGTAACCAGCATATCATAAAATTCACTCTCCTAATATATACCATTTAGTGTTTTTTTTTAAAGTATATTTAGTTGTACAAGCATCACTAGTATTTAAACTATTATTTCTCTCACCCTCAAAAGAAACTCTATGCCCCTCAGCAGTCACTCCCTATTTCACCTACCCCTTAATCTCAAAAATAAATGTACCTATCTACTTTCTGCCTCTTTATATTTATTCTTCTATGTATTTTTTGACATTTCATATAATGGAATAACAGAAAGCATGCGTTTTTGTGCCTGGCTTCTTTCACTTATTACTTTCCAGGTTCATGCATGTTATAGGATATAGCAGTACTTCATTCCTTTTTAAGGCAAAATCGTACTACAGTTTTTCAGCTGATGGGCATTTGGGTGTTTTGACTTTTGGGTGATTATGAATAACACTACTTGAATATGCATATAGAAGTTTTTGTATGAGTGCATGTTTCAGTCACCTTAGGTGTACAGCTAGGAGTACGATTACTGGGTCATATCCTATCTGTATATTTACATTTTGAGAATATCAACTTGGGTCCTCTGTGAGTTAGTCTCTATTAATTGTCTCGTAACTTTAGAATGCATCACGTTGTCCACATTCTTTTGAATTACAATCTAAGGTTATTTGTCACCCTTATAATATAGATGTAGAATATGCACTGTGTTATTTCTATGCTATAGGACAACATATTGGCGTATTGGGTTGAGGTCAGATTTTCATATACTTCTTTGAAGAGTATTATTTTTCAGTCAAGATTTGAATTCAGCAGGTTTTATTTGATTGGACTCAAATAGCAAAATCTAGCTCTTAAATGGCAGCTCACATCTCATTTCAGATCCCATTCCTTTATCTGGATTCTGTTCTGCATATGCAAAGATCAGGAATTAGCAAGACATTTAGGGAGTGTTTACATTGATTTGAAATTTACCTTTGGCCTTCTTTTTAAAAATTTATATTGGAATATAGTTGATTTACAATATGTTCATTTCAGGTATATGGCAAAGTAAATCAGTGATATATATAGTATAAAATTTTTTCTTACAGAATATTGAATAGAGGGTGAACATCCTGATCTTAGAGGAAATTCTTTCAGTTTTTCACCCACAGCCAGCTGTGGGTTTGTCATATATTGTCCTTACTATGTTGATCTATTTTTTTTTTTTTTTTAACACAGTGTACTAAGAGTTCTATCAGATGAAAAACTTTAAAGAGAAGTCATATTGTCTGGAGTTTATCCTTGTGTCTCATCTCTATCAAGTTTGTATCTCTCTGCTTAGGGATCTCTCTCTCATGTGTATTTATGTTACTTCTAATGTATAGAAAGAGATGACTGTTGCAATCGCACTAGCGCTCTAGAGGTTTTCTCTGAAACACTGGAGCACTTGGAATGTCTCATTTTCAAGCATGTAAAATTGGAATTAGCTCATTTAACGTAACAGTAACAGATTCTGAAGTAATTTTTGCATTGTGATGTTTTCTAATAGATTTAGAGCCAAAGCTTCTTTCCTTGAAACTTCTATGTTCAGTGTTCCTAGAGGCTCTGAATTTTTGATCAAGCCACTGCAAAGCAGATTTTCTCTTGAGTTTACCTTGCTCTAACGTGTTTAAATGATCTTATTCATTGTCTGTCTTTATTTTTAAGTTTGTTCTTTCTCAGCAATTTCCCACACTTCTAGTACTTCTAGGTATTAGTATTATGATTACTCCTAACAGTAAAGTTGTTCTAGATGACTTGTGCCCCGGGTACCACCACTGTCCTTGTGCCCCAGGTACAAGGACTGTCCTTAGACCAACTGGCCTAAGGATGTGCTGTCACACCCTGAATCTACACTTATTTGTTCCAGTCAGGTTATATATCATTGCAAGGAGACAAACAAATAAGTAGAAGGATCTTCCAGGGTCCCCTCAAATAAATCTTATCGGCAGTTGGGAGAGGACATCGGTGGTTGGGACTAGAGGTTGGGTGGTGGTATGCCAGGGAAAGGGTGAAGGTGTGCCTATGCAGTGATGGAAAAAGTGTTTATTCTCATTAGGTTGAGATTACAGAGGTGTATATTGGAGAAGGAAATGGCAACCCACTCCAGTATTCTTGCCTGGAGAATCCCAGGGATGGGGGAGCCTGGTGGGATGCCGTCTATGGGGTCACACAGAGTCGGACACGACTGAAGTGACTTAGCAGCAGCAGCACAGAGGTGTATAAATTTGAAAAACCCACTGAATATACACTTACAGATTGGTGAATTTTATTGTATGTAAATTATACATTCAAAAAGTAGATTTAAGCAAAGATATCCAGAAATATTACAGATCTTAAAGAGATTAAACTATGCCAGTAAGTAGTTTGCAGATAAAAATCAGTGAAGCAACTGTGTCCACCACACAGCTCTAGAACAGTAGAAACTGACTTCTGCTGTAAGGACAGAGGTGTTGCCTAGATGCAGCTGCAGAGCTGCTGAGACCTCTTAGGGCTGCCTGATGTTTGTTTGCTCTGAGTCTTGTTCTCCAGTCCCTTATGTTCCATGAAGCTTGCCAGATCCACCACATCCTTCTCATACTTTCCATTTTAGAGTTTGCCTCTATTATTCTCAACATAAGCAACCCGGATTCTCATAACGGTTTACCTTAAAGAAAACATTATTTAGAACCAGAGCTTCAGTAGTTAACAATGAATTGCCAAATTCCCTCAACTTGCACATTCATAGATACCAGCATTAATTAATTTTTGTAAGAATTTCAGTTCTGTTTTGTGGTGTGGATAAAAAATTATTAAATACCAATTTAGTTTTGATTTTAGTCCTTAGTGAAGTATCTGGCAAATGGTAGGTGCTCAATATATATTTGCAGACTCTATGAACAAGCCAAAAATATTCCTGATACAAGGGACATTGGTAATCAATTAACAAGGAAGGGGCAATGTAAAACACTGGGGAAGAATTCTGGTGAATAACTTAATTTTTGAAAAAAAAAAATAGAAAAGGAAGAATTGTCAAATGAAGCCAGAAACTAATAAAGCATGTGGACATTGTGTTTATGACTTGATTTCTTTGTTTAAACTGGGAGAAGCAGTGGCAATAGTCTTTGAATTCTTTTTCACCATCCCATTTTCTGCTTTCACAAATTTAAGTGGCATTTCAAAATCTTCAATCTGTCATCACCGTCTTTTGTACCCTGTAGGTGTAAACAAAGCCAGTTTAGGAAGAAAACCATTATCCTCCTGAGGGTTTGGTTTTAACAAATGATAGATATAATTTTTTTTAATCATTGTCTCCTGCTCAGACTCTTGGCTCCAGACCCATGTGGTTATTCACCTTCAAACCTCCATTGCAGCACTGCTGACTCTGCATTCAAACTGTACTGAGAAATAAGCTGCTTTGACATTTAGAGGCCTAAGGCTTCTTTTCTCTTTTCAAAAATTATGTAAGTTAGCTACAAGCGGTTTTGTCTGCTCATATGGTTTCAAAGCAGATGGTGAATTCTCTCACCTCAGCTGGATGGAAAGGCCCTCAAAGCATTTAGCAGTGTTTACCAGTTGAATCTTAACTGCTTGTGCTTCGGAGCCTTTGGGAACATATGATCAACAATCATGGATATCAAAATCTAGTGGACAGTATCAGCTTCAAAACTAAAGCAAACCTTTAACTCAGTTCCTGATTTAAAGTCACTCTACTTATCCTAGGCAGATGTAATGAAAGCTCGTTTAACTGAAATTTATCAACCAGGAGACCCCTGGGACTCCCTTTCCTTGCAATTGTTTTGCATTTCCTTGAGACCTCCCTGGTGGCTCAGAGGTTAAAGCGTCTGCCTCCAATGCAGGAGACCTGGNTGGAATTAGCTCATTTAACGTAACAGTAACAGATTCTGAAGTAATTTTTGCATTGTGATGTTTTCTAATAGATTTAGAGCCAAAGCTTCTTTCCTTGAAACTTCTATGTTCAGTGTTCCTAGAGGCTCTGAATTTTTGATCAAGCCACTGCAAAGCAGATTTTCTCTTGAGTTTACCTTGCTCTAACGTGTTTAAATGATCTTATTCATTGTCTGTCTTTATTTTTAAGTTTGTTCTTTCTCAGCAATTTCCCACACTTCTAGTACTTCTAGGTATTAGTATTATGATTACTCCTAACAGTAAAGTTGTTCTAGATGACTTGTGCCCCGGGTACCACCACTGTCCTTGTGCCCCAGGTACAAGGACTGTCCTTAGACCAACTGGCCTAAGGATGTGCTGTCACACCCTGAATCTACACTTATTTGTTCCAGTCAGGTTATATATCATTGCAAGGAGACAAACAAATAAGTAGAAGGATCTTCCAGGGTCCCCTCAAATAAATCTTATCGGCAGTTGGGAGAGGACATCGGTGGTTGGGACTAGAGGTTGGGTGGTGGTATGCCAGGGAAAGGGTGAAGGTGTGCCTATGCAGTGATGGAAAAAGTGTTTATTCTCATTAGGTTGAGATTACAGAGGTGTATATTGGAGAAGGAAATGGCAACCCACTCCAGTATTCTTGCCTGGAGAATCCCAGGAATGGGGGAGCCTGGTGGGATGCCGTCTATGGGGTCACACAGAGTCGGACACGACTGAAGTGACTTAGCAGCAGCAGCACAGAGGTGTATAAATTTGAAAAATCCACTGAATATACACTTACAGATTGGTGAATTTTATTGTATGTAAATTATACATTCAAAAAGTAGATTTAAGCAAAGATATCCAGAAATATTACAGATCTTAAAGAGATTAAACTATGCCAGTAAGTAGTTTGCAGATAAAAATCAGTGAAGCAACTGTGTCCACCACACAGCTCTAGAACAGTAGAAACTGACTTCTGCTGTAAGGACAGAGGTGTTGCCTAGATGCAGCTGCAGAGCTGCTGAGACCTCTTAGGGCTGCCTGATGTTTGTTTGCTCTGAGTCTTGTTCTCCAGTCCCTTATGTTCCATGAAGCTTGCCAGATCCACCACATCCTTCTCATACTTTCCATTTTAGAGTTTGCCTCTATTATTCTCAACAGAAGCACCCGGATTCTCATAACAGTTTACCTTAAAGAAAACATTATTTAGAACCAGAGCTTCAGTAGTTAACAATGAATTGCCAAATTCCCTCAACTTGCACATTCATAGATACCAGCATTAATTAATTTTTGTAAGAATTTCAGTTCTGTTTTGTGGTGTGGATAAAAAATTATTAAATACCAATTTAGTTTTGATTTTAGTCCTTAGTGAAGTATCTGGCAAATGGTAGGTGCTCAATATATATTTGCAGACTCTATGAACAAGCCAAAAATATTCCTGATACAAGGGACATTGGTAATCAATTAACAAGGAAGGGGCAATGTAAAACACTGGGGAAGAATTCTGGTGAATAACTTAATTTTTGAAAAAAAAAAATAGAAAAGGAAGAATTGTCAAATGAAGCCAGAAACTAATAAAGCATGTGGACATTGTGTTTATGACTTGATTTCTTTGTTTAAACTGGGAGAAGCAGTGGCAATAGTCTTTGAATTCTTTTTCACCATCCCATTTTCTGCTTTCACAAATTTAAGTGGCATTTCAAAATCTTCAATCTGTCATCACCGTCTTTTGTACCCTGTAGGTGTAAACAAAGCCAGTTTAGGAAGAAAACCATTATCCTCCTGAGGGTTTGGTTTTAACAAATGATAGATATAATTTTTTTTAATCATTGTCTCCTGCTCAGACTCTTGGCTCCAGACCCATGTGGTTATTCACCTTCAAACCTCCATTGCAGCACTGCTGACTCTGCATTCAAACTGTACTGAGAAATAAGCTGCTTTGACATTTAGAGGCCTAAGGCTTCTTTTCTCTTTTCAAAAATTATGTAAGTTAGCTACAAGCGGTTTTGTCTGCTCATATGGTTTCAAAGCAGATGGTGAATTCTCTCACCTCAGCTGGATGGAAAGGCCCTCAAAGCATTTAGCAGTGTTTACCAGTTGAATCTTAACTGCTTGTGCTTCGGAGCCTTTGGGAACATATGATCAACAATCATGGATATCAAAATCTAGTGGACAGTATCAGCTTCAAAACTAAAGCAAACCTTTAACTCAGTTCCTGATTTAAAGTCACTCTACTTATCCTAGGCAGATGTAATGAAAGCTCGTTTAACTGAAATTTATCAACCAGGAGACCCCTGGGACTCCCTTTCCTTGCAATTGTTTTGCATTTCCTTGAGACCTCCCTGGTGGCTCAGAGGTTAAAGCGTCTGCCTCCAATGCAGGAGACCTGGGTTTGATCCCTGGGTTGGGAAGATCCCCTGGAGAAGGAAATGGCAACCCACTCCAGTATTCTTGCTTGGAGAATGAGCCTGGTGGGCTGCAGTCCACGGGGTCACCAAAGAGTCGGACACGACTGAGTGACTTTATTTACTTACTTACTTACTTGCAGGCTGTGGTATGATTTCACTCTGATTGTGTTCACCAAGGTTATCTCACCTTTAGCTTTCTTATTGCTTATATTTGATTAGAAATTAATTCAGTGTAGGAGTGTAGCTGTATGCACTTGATATCCTTTCACTTACAAGATTTGTATTTTTATCCATGTCCTGACAGCACCATTGTATAACTCTTTGGAGATAGGGACAGATTTTCTGTGCTGCAATGCAATCTAGTGGGTGTGACTATTTCTATAATAAATATATACCTGTAGTACACCATATTGTTTGCACAATCAGTGTTCTTAGTGAGCAAAAGAAAAATAACATTGTAACTTCACCTCTTCCCTCATTCTTAATTATAACAGGCACTGCTGCTGCTGCTAAATTGCTTCAGTCATGTCTGACTCTGGGGCACTAATAGGGATATATTATCAATCGAATCAGTCACCAATAAAGTAAGCAGTGTAATTTCTATTTAAGGTTTTATTTTGGTGCTTTGGCACTTACTTGAAGTGAATCAGGACCCCGTGGTACTTGCGTTGGTCTGTAGTCACCCTGGTGATCTGTTGCCTTTTTTTTTTTTTTAATAATGAGGACATAAATTCTTCTTAAATGAGAGGATGTTTATGTCTAGAGTTGGCAAAGCCCCATAGTTTGTGGCTTTAGAATGCTTCTAACAAGTTTATGTTTAAAGATTGTCTTCTAAGGACAACAGCAGAGTGGATATAGAAGGATTATGCCGAGAAGTTCAGGAAGTGCTATTAGAATGCTGTCTCTACCATGGTAGGACATCTGTCTTAACGTGCTATAGGTCGTTCACACAAAGTTGTGTAAATGACCTGTTATAGAATGATTCAAAAACTGAAAGATTTAATACTAAGACTGTATCACGATCAAAAGCAAAGATTAATGAGGAAAGCTGCATTCATTCCACAAATGGAAGATGTTCGGTTTTCCTCTCAGTCAGCTTATCATTATCTGACGCAGCTGCCCATCTCCTTTTTAGCACGGACTCTCCCCT
This sequence comes from Oreotragus oreotragus, assembly GCA_006410675.1. Classification (NCBI taxonomy): domain Eukaryota; kingdom Metazoa; phylum Chordata; class Mammalia; order Artiodactyla; family Bovidae; genus Oreotragus; species Oreotragus oreotragus. The sequence continues at coordinate 97,231 of SJYX01000084.1, forward strand.
TGGCCGCTTAGACACCATTCTGCTGACTGAATGGCTGCTTGTAACTCTTCTGCACTTGTTCTCCTTTTCTTCTCAACTTTCTACCAATTAAAATATCCAGGGTTCAGCCCTCNCGCAGCTGCCCATCTCCTTTTTAGCACGGACTCTCCCCTTGGCCGCTTAGACACCATTCTGCTGACTGAATGGCTGCTTGTAACTCTTCTGCACTTGTTCTCCTTTTCTTCTCAACTTTCTACCAATTAAAATATCCAGGGTTCAGCCCTCGGGCGTCTCTTTCCTGTCTACACTTACTCCCTTTGTGAACTCTGTTAAATATTCAGTTGTGAATTCCATATGTGTGTTGAAAACATTCAAATTTCTTTTATGAACCTCTTTATGACCTTCAGGCTCTTTTATAAAGTTACTTACTAAAAACTTCTTCTTAGATGTTCAGTAAGGATCTCATATTAAATCTTTCCCATAGTGAACTCGTGATTACCACACTTACCTTGAATCTGCTAATCTCTTAGACTCCCTAATCTCAATAAATGTCACATTGCCTTTTACTTAGTTATTGAAACAAAGTCTTGAAATCACTCTTGACCTCTTTAATTTTAGAGTGTACATTCAAATAATCAGTTAATCCTTGTTAGATCTTTGGTTCCAGTTTTTCTTTTGAATTGAATGACTTTCTCATTTCCTTCAGTGTTAACACTCTAACCGAAACCACCATTGTTTCCTACCCAGTTTACAATGGTCACACTACTTGTATTCTTGCCCATCAATTCTCCAGACAGCAGCCAGAGGAAATTTTAAATAATGGAAATCTGATCCTGTCATTCCACTACTCAAACACTAAAAAGTCTTCCAATATTTCTTAGAACAAAACTCAAATTCACCATGCTTTTAATACACACACACACACATATACACTGGACATGATCCATAACCAACCTCATTTCTTACAAACCTTATTCTTTCTTTATCTAGGCTAGTCATGTGTCTCTCCTTGGACTTCAGAAAGTTTCCACCTGAGAGCGTTTGTTTTCTCTATTTCCTTTGTCTAGAATGTATTGCCTCACATATAATCCATATACTCATGAGTCATTCCTCATTGCCTTGAGGTAGGTACTCAAGTATTCTTCTCCTCAGAAGAGTCTGCCTTGAAACTTTATTTTAAATAATCTAGCATCCCATCACATTATCCCTCTCATTGCCTTATATTTCTTCTTAACACGAGTCATTTCCTAGTATATTTTTTGTATATGTACATAGGCACATATTGTAGGTATTATATCATGTATATATGGATTATTGGATTTCCTTGCTAGAATTTAACACCTTTGAAGGCAAGGACATTATCACCAGTGTTGTTTTAGTTGCTAACTTGTGTTCGAGTCTTTGGGCTTCCCTCATAGCTCAGTTGGTAAAGAATCTGCCTGCAATGCAGGAAACCCTGGTTTGGTTCCTGGGTCAGGAAGATCTCCTGGAGAAGGGATCGGCTACCCACTCCAGTATTCTTGGGCTTCCCTGGCAGCTCAGCTGGTAAAGAATCCACCTGCAATGCAGGAGACCTGAGTTCGATCCCTGGGCTGGGAAGATCCCCTGGAGAAGGGAAAGGCCACCCACTCCAGTATTCTGGCCTGGAGAGTTCCAGGGACTGGATAGTCCACGGGGTCTCAAAGAGTCAGACACGACTGAGCGACCATCTTTTGTGACTCCATGGACTCCCTGCCAGGCTCCTCTGTCCACGGAATTTCCCAGGCAAAACTATAGGAGAGAACTACCATTTCTTTCTCTAGGGGATCTTCTTGACCCAGTAATCAAACCTGTTTCTCCTGCACTGGCAGGCAGGTTCTTTCCTATTAAGCCACCAGGAAAGTGCAAGCACATTATTGTTTCTGTCCATGTCTATCCCCAGTACCAAGAATTGTGCCTGACCTATAGCAGACATTGAATAAGTAATCATTGAATGAATTAAATGCAAAAACATGCAGTTGAGACCACTACAGTTATTGTCTACTAGGCAGAGCCTTCAAGTGACCATGCAGAAGTACTTTTCATGCTGAGGAAAGTGCCTTCTGGCCTTTAGCAGAGTTTTCACATTGTTACCAACTGCTGAATCCACCTTCCTGGAAGAGCGTTGTCTAATGAAACTTCCTACGATAATGTAAATGTTCTATATTACCAATTATAGTAGCCACTAGAGGCTTTCCTAGTGGCTCGGGGGTAAAGAACCCACCTGCCAATGCAGGAGACAAGGGTTTGATCCCTGGGTTGGGAAGGTCCCCTGGAGAAGGAAATGGCAACCCACTCCAGTACTCTTGCCTGGGAAATCCCATGCACAGAGGAGCCTGGTGGCCTATAGTCCACGAACTGTATAGCCTGGCAGGCTGTAGTCCATGGAGTTACCAGGGTCGGACACAAGTTAGTGACTAAACACCATCACCAACAGCAAAGCCACTGTTTTTGCACTTGAAATATGGCTAGTACAGCTGAAGAAGTGAATTTTTAATTGATTTAAAAATTTCAAGTTTAAATAACCATATTTGACTACTAAATTGGATAGTGCAGGTCTAGATAATAGGAGGCAAGTGATTGCCTGCCTTAAACAACCTTGAGCTAGGTCTTTTTCAGTAGAAGTTAAATGACCCTAAATTTCCTGGTTCCATTTTCTTAGTCTTTGCAGCTTGGGTGTGTTTAGCTCATACTCTCAATACAAAAAGAGAAAATGGAAAATATCTCTTTTTAAATGTGCTCAGAGCAGAAGGCCAATTCCCCAGCATGAGAAAGATGCTGTTGGCAGAAGGCTTCCTTGCAAATGCGGATTAAGCAAGAAAACACAGGGCACAATTGCTTTCAGTGGAGCCAGTCAGCAAAGCCATGGGTTTTTGTAGATCCCACTTAATTATACATTGCTTTCTTCCTCTACAGCCAGTGCTGATTTGAATCTGTGGATATGCCTGCCTTTACTGAGCTGCCAGAAAAGGATATACAAAACTGAATATTTATTTAACATCTCCCTTATAATAGTACACGGTTTCTAAAATTTGTCACAATATAATTTAAAATATATGACCCTTACAGCTCGGGGCTAATAATTATATCACAAATGGTTCCACTCCATCCCCTGATAAAAAATAAATTTAAAAAAATCTTAAAAACATGTACAATGAATGGAAAAGGAGAAAACAATATCTATATAAATCATTTTCATGTAGAGTGAACACACGGGAGAGAAAAGACACATGATTCTCTTAAAGTCCTCTTTTTCCATCCAACCTCCTACAGCCTGATCTGCCTTCTGAAGAAACAAATCAGAGGCTGTCCCAGAGTGGTAAATTGTCAGATATTCTAACTTTCTCCTTTTAAATCAAGCTGATCTAGCATTTACCAGATGACTACCCTACATGAAGCAGTGTTTCTCAGCCTCAGCACTATTGACAATTTGGAATGGATAATTTTTTGTGGTGAAGCTCTCTCCTGTGCATGGTAGGATGTCTAGCAGTAGCACTAGACCCTCCCTAACAGATGTGAAGAGCAGCTACCCTCTAACTTCCAGTGTGATTAACAAAACTATCTCCACACACTGCCTAATATCCCCACAGGTCAAAATCACCCCCAATGGAGAACCAATGAGGAATAAAGTTAGGACATCAAGGCCTACTCTTTTCCTGTCTTTACCTGGATCTTGACCTTTTAAGCTTCATCTGTTCTCAACCCCATGTTATTCTCTTGGATCTGAAAATGTCTTTTCTTTAATTGTTTGACCTTAGACTCAGTTTTGGACTTGCGTACTGATATTGCCTGCCTTAAGCAACCTTAACTGATCACCTTTTCCTCAAGATTTAGCCAACAGGTACATTTGCAGTACCTGTCCTTGGCGTGGCCTTTCCTGATTTGTGTCTCTAACAATCTGCTTGAGATACCGAAGCCAGACTATATAACCCTCTAGAAGGAAACTGATCTAATTGCTGCTGACTTCAGTTCTAGTTTCAGCTGGTTATTAGCTTGTGGTTTCCATATTACTTTATGTCAATTAATAAATTGAGGCCCACAGAATTTATCTTCAAAAAGGAATTTCCATTAGAATTTCCATTCTAATTGCCTCAAAGGTGTACAAATTCTAGATAAGATAGCCAATATTAAAGTGCTTTGGGAAGATTTAAAACAAAAAGAAACTTTTTCTGCAAATACAACTGAGTATAATGGTAGCAATTTTCCTTACTCCATGGAAACTTACAGCAAGGTAGATGAACTGGTAGCTCTCAAACATACTGCTATAGCAGTATACATTTTAAAGTGGACATGAACTTGCTCCCATCTTTTCTCACCTTGTGACAGTGTGCTAAAATTTTATAGAAAGGAAATTGAGGAGTTCCTGTTTTACTGCTATGGTAGTGCTAAGCTGATCTGGCAAAATTCAACTTACCAACCCAAGTACCAAGGTCAAACAGGATTTGTGGACCACATCAGTGAGAAGACTCTTTTGGGTGCCCATATATCTCTCCCAAAGAAGTGTGAGCTCCATACTTGGTGCTGGATTTTAAATGACTGCAAACCCCTCTCTCTTGTCTTCTTAACTCCCTCAGCCTCTAAACATGGAGGAATGCTCCTATTTCTTATCCTGATTATGGGATATAAAATGAGAAATGCTTAGTAAAGCATCTTGGGGTTTATTCCAACACATGGCTGTGCGATGGCTCCCTGAGTGAACATAATGTATTTCCCTCTTGAGGGAGTCGCCACACCCTCACCTCTAGCCTTTATAGCTGTTCCACTAGACCCCTGCGGTTGATGGCTGTGTGCATGCTTCTGCATCTACTTACATGGGCACGCTCAGAACTGAGGTCCATTTAGGCATTTTGGGGACTGCAGAAACCAGATCAAGCCTTCCTAGTACACACTGGTGATTTTATTTAAAAAAAGAAAGAGGAAAAGCTGACTTCTGTTTTCATGTGAATGATGTTTGAGAAGTGCCTCCTGGAACAACTGTGATATAAAATGGAATTAGACTTCTCCACTCAAGAGACTGAAGAGACGCCACGAGCAAAGCAGGAAAAGTAAACTCCACAAGTCATGTCTGAGCTTGCCAAGAGGCTAAGCCTTTATTTTAGGATTGTTACCCACCTTCTTTTACCCAATTTGGTAATGAAATATCTGCATAGTATTCAGACGAGTCATCTTTAGGAATGTGATCATTGAAGTTAAGCAAGCAAGGGGAAATAGGTCAAAAGATAGTGCATATAGTTAAAAATAGCCACCGCAGAAAATGTGTTTGTATTTGGCATCGTGCCTTTTCACATTCACTTTAATTGGCCATTTGGCTCACTGTACAAAGCAGACAGATAGTCACACCTCTGGGACATGGGGGTTATGGGCCTCTGCTGGCTGCTCTAAACCACACAAATTGGAGACTAAGGCAATTATTTCTGCAACTGATGCTGAAATTGTTTTCCTTTTATATCAATAGTCTGTTTCCAATGTGAAAAATAACAATCACCCCTTCTCTGACAATCACTGTTTGCAGAGCAACTCTTCTCTGTTAACGGTCCTCCCCGCCCCACTCTCTAGATCCCTTCCCGTGTGGTGTCAGATGATCATGTCTAACCTTCTATTAGACCCTGGCTGAGCTGACACAGCTGGATTCTCAGTCAACGATGAAGTTTAAATTGGTAACTTCAAATCTGTTCTGTGAATTCCAGCAATAGCTGATTGGCCAGAATTTCAATATTTTCAAAATTGAAGTGTAGTTGATTTACCTTGCCCTGTTAATTACTGCTGTACATACAGCAACGTGTGTCAGTATATATATATACATATATATATAGCATTCTTTTAAAATATTTTCTCCGTTACGGTTTACCACAGGATACTGTACTATGCAGTAGGACCTTGTTGTTTAACTATTCCATATATGAAAGGTTATGTCTGCTAACCGCAACCTCCCACCCCATCCCTCTGCCAAGCCCTCCCCCTTGGCAACCGCTAGTCTATGTTCTCTATCTGTGACTCTGATTCTGTTTCATAGATAGGCTCACTTCTGTCCTGTTTTAGACTCTACATGTAAGTGCTATCGTGTGGTTCTTCTCTTTTTCTTTCTAAGTTGTTTCACTTGGTATAATCTCTAGTTGTGTCCATGTTTCTGCAAATGGCATTATTTTGTTCTTTTCTATGGCTGAGTGGTATGCCATTGTGTATATGCACCACACCTTTATCCATTCCTCTGTTGATGGATGTTTAGGTTGTTTCCATGTCTTGGCTACTGTGAACAGTACTGTTTTGAACTTAGCGGGTGCATGTGTCTCTCTGAATTATAGCTCTGTCTGGGTATAGGCCCAGAAGTCGGATTGCTGGTCCATATGGTAATTCCGGTTTTAGTTCAGAATTTCAGTATCAATGCCCAAGTTAAGTCTCAGTGATTTACCTTAGAAGCCATCACATCAACTCTTTTTCTTTCGAAAGAATGTTCCTGTATATTTTTGGTCTTTTTATTCCACAATTTATTATAAGTATGGAGCCACAAACTTTGCCAATGGCTTAGGAAACTGTGTAACTGTGTACTTATGACTAGACAAGTGCATAATGTGACCATACTGTTTTTTAATTTTATATTAGAGTTTATATATAATTTTATAAAATAATTTTATATTCGAGTTTTGAATTCGGGAAATAAAGGATTTTATTTTGCTTGTTGCAGAGTCATAAAGCAGCATATGCTTAAGTAATATGCAGAGAACAGCACTGTTTGAGGGAAATTATCTATGATAACCAGTGAATAGAGCTTTGATGGACTAGGAATTTGGGGGCTTTATAAAAATTATTTCAGAGAACATTCTGGCATATGTCCAAAAGGACATGGCTGTTCTAAGGACAGCTGTCAGGTGTCACTTTTTTAAATTACTAAACTCTCCCTCTGGGTTCCTTCTCTGCTTCTCTGGAGATAACATTAGGCCATAGCCTTGTATCTTTTAAAACACATTTCATAGCATCTCGATCTGTGAGTTGTTATCATCTCCTAACTAGCTACTGAATATTACTGGATCTCATGGAATGAGGTAGTAGGACCCAGTCACCAGTAATCACCAACAGGTTTTGAAAAGGAAAAACTCCAAACTTGGGGATGATCTGAGGAGGACCATTGTAAAACTAGGAGTGGAATAACAAAATGAAAAAAAAAAAAAAAGCCATCTGCTGGTCTGTTGAGTTTCTTGTTTGGAAACAGGAACTACCTTGAGAATTTATGCTCTAATAAATATTTTTTAAAAATAGAACTTGCATTTTTAAGGGACAAAGATAATGTATGAGTATAAATGATGTTCTAGTCCTCATACTTAAAATAGATAATTTGTTTACAAGGCATTTCTGAATTTCTGTGCCACTAGAGATCCTGAAAATAGGGGCTTTTCTGGTTATGTCCACTTTTCTTAGTTTGATCTGGTTGTTCTTGGTTTTCCTAAAACCAATTTTGACCAAGTTTTCATTATAGTGGCCTATTTTTCCAGCATTTAATAAAATTAGAGTTGATTCATATGGTAAGAAAAACTTAAAAAATGAAGGAAATATGAGATATGCTGCTGCTGCTGCTGCTAAGTCACTTCAGTCTTGTCCAACTCTGTGCGACCCTATAGATGGCAGCCCACCAGGCTCCCCTGTCCCTGGGACTCTCCAGGCAAGAACACTGGAATAGGTTGCCATTTCCTTCTCCAATGCATGAAAGTGAAGTCACTCAATCGTGTCCGACTCTTAGCGACCCCATGGACTGCAGCCTACCAGGCTCCTCCATCCATGGAATTTTCCAGGCAAGAGTACTGGAGTGGGGTGCCATTGCCTTAGAGGATGCTAAACTTTCAAGTAGAACATGATATGGCTAATTTTTCAAAGAGAAGCAGTTGCAGAGTTTGCACAAATATTGCAACCTTTTGTGAGTTTTGAAACTAGCTGTATAAAAGCACTCTTCTCAGGAGAATCCACTAACTATTAGTGGTTTGGGAGGGAATGCTTAGTCAGAAATGCTGTTTTAAGACCGACTATACCGTATTGGCTTCCCTAGTGGCTCAGATGGTAAAGCGTCTGCCTACAATGCAGGAGACCCAGGTTCAATCCCTGGGTTGGGAAGATCTCCTGGAGAAAGAAATGGCAACCCACTCTGGTCTTCTTGCCTGGAAAATCCCATGGACGGAAGAGCCTGGTAGGCTATAGTCCATGGGGTTGCAAAGAGTCGGAAACAACTGAGCAACTTCACTTTCATAAAGATACCATATTGGCTTAGAGTATAAGTACTAATAACTAAGATTATGACTAGTTTGAACACTGCTTAGCTGCAGGATTGAAAGCAAAGATAGTGAATTGCACTTTGTGAGGAAAACCAAGATATTCAAGAGATAAAGTATAGGTTGGAATCAAATAAGCAACTAAAAATAATAGTATTGACATCATTAATATACTAAATAGCTTAAATACTGGCTGGACTTCCCTGGTTGTTCAGTAGTAAAGAACCCACCTGCCAGTGCAAGAAACATGGTTTTAATCCTTGGGCTGGGAAGATCCCCTGGGGGAGGAAATGGCAACCTGCTCCAGTATTCTTGCCGGAGAAGTCCCGTGGACAGAGAAGCCTGGTGGACTACAGTCCCTGGGGCTGCACGTTAAGCGTCAAACACAAATTAATGACTAAACAACAAAACAACAACATTAGTGACTACATTGTCTATGCTATAGGTGCTGTGAGTTACTGAATTATCACCACACATTCTACAACTTAGTTCCTTTTTCACTATTCAAACTTTATACAGAAACGAACTAAGTTGTAGAATGTACTTCGGTTTGAACTTCTAGGGTTTAAGTTCTGTGCTGTGCTGTGGTCAGTCACGTCTGACTCTTTGTGACCCCAAGGACTGTAGCCTGCCAGTGTCCTCTGTCCATGAGATTCTCCAGGCAAGAATATTACAGGGGGTTGCCATGCCCTCCTCCAGGGGATTTTCCCGACCCAGGGAGCCCACGTCTCCTAAATTGCAGATGAATTCTTAACTGCTGAGTCATGGAGAAACCCTATAAGTTCCTATAAGGGATCCAGATATGTGTGTGTGTGTGTGTGTGTGTGTGTGTGTGCGCGCTTAGCTGCTCATTTGTGTCTGACTCTACAACCTCATAGACTAGCCCGCCAGGCTCCTCTGTCCATGGGATTCTCCAGGCAAGAATACTAGCACAGGTGGCCATACCCTCCTCCAAGGGACCTTCTGGAGGCACCTAATAGGCAATCTGAAATAAGAGGTAGAACCGCAGGAGAAAACATCAGGTTTGAAGATACAGTAACGGGAGCTATTAAATTATAAATTATCATTCAGGTCACAGAAGTAACTGATAGACAGTTTTATGCCACTGGATAATAAAAGAAAATAGGATGGGAAATTATCTTTGGATTTGATTATTAGTAATTATAATAAAAACTGTAAGAGTGGAAGGAACACAAGCCATACTGTACTGAACTAAAAATGAAGTATATACTCTTCAACTAAAAAAGGAGAGACATTTACCAACTAAAAAAGGACAGAAATAAAGTAATTACTCTTTGTTTTTAATAATATATGACTGAAAGAAGATTTCAAATAGACACTTTTGACTGATAGTATGTTTCAAGTATCAATTTTTGTTAACCAAAGGCCTTCAATAACTTGTACAAGTAGTAGAAATACAGAATTAAGGAATTCTTATTTAAAATTGAGCTGATTCTTGCATCTATCACATGTTAGTTTAGGAAATTCTTATCACTGAACAACCCCATGATGAAATGAATTATTCGCAGACTCTGGATTCTTTATACCTAGATCCTAACCAAAACAGTTATGAATTCCTCAGGTCAGATTATTACAATGAGTAGTGACAGATGGAAATTTGAGGAACTATGTTTATTAGATAGAAATCATCACTTGAAAATCTCATTATTTATGAGAAATTACCCCTTTATTTGTTTGCCTTGTTGAGTTTATGACAGTCTCAATTTTAGTCATTTTGAGATTCAAGTACTAAACAATACTGTAATCATATTAGAAAATGATAATTCTTTCTCTAATGTCTAATAGACAATGGCAGAGCAAAAAATAAACAGCAATTCAAAACCCAGTAGGAAATTTTATATATCCTACAGGATAAAAGGAGACTTACAAAATTATATTTCACTCCTCACTGGCAATATAACTCTAAAGATAAAAATGGCATGAAAGTGTTCTGCAACTGCCTCATTTTGTAATGGGCACTGTCGTGTGTTTAGTACAGTCTGTTCTTTCACGGTTCTCTGGTAAATGAAAGTAACACAAATTACCACTGAAAGTTTATAACAGGGAAGAAGAAGACCTAATGAATGGAGCAGAAAAATAATAATGAAATAATAATGGATTTAGGAACCCAAGATCATTTTTCTTTGGATATTAAAATCTCTTGGTCCTATAACTTTTCTTAGGAAGATTTTACAAAATTGATCAAAAACCCTATAAAAATAGTTCCCATCATCCAATCCATAAGTATGTTTTTCCCATCTAAAAAATACTGAACTAGGTTTTTTTGCCCATAATCTTTTGATCTTTGTATAGCCACTGCTTTCATAATCAAACCACTTGGAACTAACAAAGCTGAAAGTTGTTTCTACTATTAGCCTTCATCTTTTTAAAAAGCTTTTTCATTCTTCTCTAGCAATGACAAATCATTTGGTGCTCTGTGTACAGAGCCTATCAGAGATATTAGCCGTTGCAGAATGTAATACGTCAGCCAGTTTGAGTTTGATAGACTCTCTAGAAATGAACAGGCCAGAGGTGAATGGCAGTGTTTACTTTTCCTTCAGTGTCAAGCCACACTTTCAATCAGTTTTTTTTTTCAATCACCACTGACAAATTTCTACTTTCCACCTTAGTTCTTAGTGCTAATAAAAACCTCAGACCCAACTCTATTGAATGAAGTCTTCTTTCCTGATCACCTAAAGTCATAACTTTCCTTCTAGGAATGCCAAGGGCAATTAAAACTTTTTGTACCCTTCCTCAAAAGTTAATGATACATTATTCACTTAGTCAACACCTATTTATCAGTTTTCTCCTCATTTTGGAAGCTATAGTAGTGAATCAAGCAGAAGGCCCCCTGCAGTCACATTGCTTGTAGTCTAGTGGAGAAGGCAGTCAAAAAGCAACTTAGTGAGGCAAAGGGTGATGGTCAAAGGAAAAGTGCAGGACACCGTTGGCTGCCTCATCGGGGGCTCCCAGGGCTCTGTGGGATCAGAGACACCTCCTGGGAGAAATGAAGGTCTAAGGTAGAGTCTGAAATGACAGGAGTCAGCTAGGAGAAGGAAGGCAGAGGGCTAAGGAGAACAACCCGGGTAGAAAAAATAGTGTGTAAAAATACCCAAGGTTGAACATCCCCCCCCTAAGTATGTGGGCCTCTCTTCTCAACTAACCTGAAATTTTGTGGGCAAGAAGGCCAGAGCCATTTTATACTTTATGTCTCCTACACGTTTTGGAATAATACCTCGCAATTAATAAACCTAATGGTTGTTTGCTAACTGATGCAGAGTCAGACAGGACTTAGCTACTGACCAGCAGCAACAAACTGATGCGGAATAAGAGCACACAGAAGTACAAAGGCGCGGCAGCCGTGACTCTGTTTAAGACTAGACCACAAAGCTGCAGCAGTCCAAGTAATGTGTACTGGCCCAAAGTAGACACACAGGCCAATGAAACAGAATAGAGAGCCCAGACATGAATCTACCCTCATATGGTCAATTAATCTAGAACAAAAGAGGCAAGAATATAAAATGGGGAACAGATAACCTCTTCAGTAAATGGTGCTGGAAAAACTGGACAGGTATAGCAAGAGAATCAAACCAGGCTACTTCCTCATACATTTACAGAAATAAACTCAAAATGGATTAAAGACTGAAATGTAACAGATGAAGCCATAGCACTTCTAGAAGAAAGCATAAGCGGTACCCTCTTTGACATCTGTCTTAGCAATATTTTTTTGAATATGTCTCCTCAGGCAAGGGGAAAAAAAAAAAAAAGCAAAAACAAACAAGAGTGCATCAAACTAAAAAGCTTTCCACAGTGAAGGAAGCTATCAGTAAATGAAGACCATGAACTGAATGGGAGAAGATATTTGCAAATAATATACAGAATAATACCTGTTAATATCCAAAATATACAAAGAACTCATATAACTGAAGATCAACAAAACTGACAACCATATTAAAAAAAAATGTGCAACCCAAAGACATGAATAAACATTTTCTGAACAAGACCTACAAATGGCTGACAGGCATATAAAAGATACTTAACATCACCAATCATCAGAGAAACATAAATCAAACCCACAATGCAGTTATCACATCTCACTTAGCAGAATGCCTATTATCAGACAGAAAACAAAAAATGTTGGCAAGGATGTAGAGCAAAGGGAGCTCTTATGTACTGTTAGTGCTGCCACTATAGAACACAGGATGAAAATTCTTAAAAGAAACTAAAAGTAGAACTACCACATGATCCAACAATTCCACTCATGGATATTTATCTAAGGGCAATGGAAACACCAATTAAAAATATATGAACCCTTATGTTTACGGTAGCATTGTATATGCTACAGTAGCCAATATATGGAAGCAACCTAAATGCTCATCATAGAAANCAAACTCATAGAAAAAAAGATCAGATTGTTGTTACCAGAGGCTGAGGATGAAAGGAGAGGGAACTGGGCAAAAGAATGGAGGGGAAGTAACAAAAGAGGTTCATATGAACTGGCAGCAGGTACCCAGCTAGTAAAAACTAGGGGAGATTATATGTGTGTGTTTATATAAACATTTAACATAATATTTTTAGCTGTTGTCAGTAAGTAGATATACAAATTGAATTCACAGAAAAATAACAAACTGCCTTTATCTCTTCAAGTTCATAGTAGAATTACATTCATATTTCTAAAAGAGTCCATGGAATGCTGAAAAAACAGTACCATCAAGAAAAATATCAAACTGATAGTAAACAAAAACTGTTATTTAACAGGGATAGTGGACACATATGCTCACAAGTAGATCTATCTTGAGCTATAGTATATGAGCTTAGTCGCTTCAGTTGTGTCTGACTCTTTGCAACCTATGGACTGGAGCCTGCCAGGCTCCTCTGTCCATGGGATTCTCCAGGCAAGAATACTGGAATGAGTTGCTGCCCCCTCCTCCAGGGGATTTTCCTGACCCAGAAATTAAACCCATATCTCTGGTATCTCCTGCATTGCAAGCAGGTTATTTACCACTGAGCCACCTGCGGAGCCCGTAGGAGCGCATTTAGTGTACTAAACATAGCTTCCGCAAATTGCTTTTGGCATTTCAGTATAGACTCCGTGACAGGAGCCTTTTGTGAATGTAGCTGCTCATAAGGGACCAACTTGTTGGCAATGCTTAGCAACAAGTCTCCTCAAATACCTTCTGCTGACGATACCATCTGGCCCAGGATATGTTGCCAGCAAGACCTGTTAATCAGTGTTCCTCAGTTCTCTCTCTCCTGTGTGTGTGTATAGATATATACACATACACACACATATATATATATATATATATCGGAAGTAGGCTTTTGCTAGATTATTTCATATTTTCAGTGCTAAATAAACCTTGGGTTTTTTCTATATTTGACTGTGTGTTAATTGTTCAATGCCCTCTGCATTTTAAAAACAGATATGCCTCTGAAAAATACTTAGCTGCTGTTGTTGTTCAACTCTTTGCACCCCCATAGACTGCAGCACACCAGGCTTCCCTGCCCTTCACTGTCTCCCTGATTTTGCTCAAACTCATGTCCATTGAGGCAGTGATGCCATCCAGTCATCTCATGCTCTGTCACCCGCTTCTCTCCTGCCCTTAATCTTTCCCAGCATCAGGGTCTTTTCCGATGAGTCAGCTTCTCATATCAATTGGCCAAAATATTGGAGCCCCAGCTTTAATCAGTCCTTCCAATGAATATTTAGAATTGATTTCCTTTCGGATTGACTGGTCTGATCTCCTTGCTGTCCAAGGGACCCTCAGAAGTCTTCTCCAGCACCACAGTTCCAAAGCATCAGTTCTTCAGCACTCAGCCTTCTTTGTGGTCTAACTCCCACATTCTTATATGACTACTGGAAAAACCATAGCTTTGACTATAGGGACTTTGGTGGCAAAGTGATGTCTCTGCTTTTTAATATGCTGTGTAGGTTTGCCATAGCTTTTCTTCCAAAGAGCAAGTGTCATTTAATTTCATGGCTGAATCACCATCCTCACTGATTCTAGAGCCCAAGAAAATAAAGTCTGTCACTGTTCCTTTTTTTCTCCATCTATTTGCCATGAAGTGATGGGACCAGAGGCCATGATCTTAGTTTTTTGAATGTTGAGTTTAAAGCCATTTTTTTCACTCTCCTCTTCCACCTTCATCAAGAGGCTTTTTAGTTCCTGTTTACTTTATGCCATTAGGGTGATGTCATGTCATTAGGGTGGTGTCATCTGCAAATCAGAGGTTATTGATATTTCTTCCAGCAATCTTGATTCCAACTTGTGATTCATCCCACCCACCCTTAACTCCAAGAAAAACAGGGGTCTCTGAATTAGCATAGTCATGGACATACTCTTAATAAAACTAGCAGTAAATATTAATAAAATGTTTAATACTTATTGATTACCTTACTTAACATATTCTCTTACTGAGTACTATCTGTAAGCCAGGAGCCAAATTTAATCTTTCTAAAACTCTATTATATACTCATTATTAAACATATTTGTATGAATAATAAACAAGATCTTAGAGAAACTGAAACTTAACTACTCAAGGACAGTAAAAGATTCGGACTCAATCCATGGCCTTTTTTTATTGCTTTTGGCTTATTTGGTAGTTTTTCTGACATTTTAAGATTAGAACAAATTATTTTATTTGGCTTTTAAAAATTAAAATATATTTGAAAAAATATATATTCCTTCAAAGAAAATTTTGGAATACCATTGGCTTTGGCAGAATATTGTATTAGTGGAAACAGTGTCAGACTTAATTTTGGGGGTCTCCAAAATCACTGCAGATGGTGATTGCAGCCATGAAATTAAAAAACACTTACTCCTTGGAAGAAAAGTTATGACCAACCTAGATAGCATATTCAAAAGCAGAGACATTATTTTGCCAACAAAAGTCCATCTAGTCAAGGCTATGGTTTTTCCAATAGTCATATATGGATGTGAGAGTTGGACTGTGAAGAAAGCTGAGCGCCAAAGAATTGATGCTTTTGAACTGTGGTGTTGGAGAAGACTCTTGAGAGTCCCTTGGACTGCAAGGAGATCCAACCAGTCCATTCTGAAGGAGATCAACCCTGGGGTTTCTTTGGAAGGAATGATGCTAAAGTTGAAACTCCAGCACTTTGGCCACCTCATGCGAGGAGTTGACTCATTGGAGAAGACTCTGATGCTGGGAGGGATTGGGGGCAGGAGGAGAAGGGGACGACAGAGGATGAGATGGCTGGATGGCATCACGGACTCGATGGACATGAGTTTGAGTGAACTCCGGGAGTTGGTGTTGGACAGGGAGGCCTGGTGTGCTGCAGTTCATGGGGTCACAAAGAGTCGGACATGTCTGAGCAACTGAACTGAACTGAAGGCATGCTAATGACTATAACAATCCCCCCAATCATGGCAGATTCATGTTGATGTATGGCAAAACCAATACAATATTGTACAGTAAAAAGCAATTGAAAAAATAAAGTTTTATTTCTTACTTATTTTGCAGTTAATGTTTTTAAGTGGTAGATGCTTAGCTCCACATAGACATTCAGCTAACCAGGCTTCTTTCATCTAGAAACTCCACTCATGTCTTCCTTGGGCCTGAAAGACTATTTGGAGCACAGTAAACAATAATAAATTGAATATACATACCTTTCAAAAATCTTTTTTATTGAACAGTTGGTAAAGAATGTTGTATTAGTGTCTGGTGTAATGCAAAATGATTCAGTTTTACATATATGTATATTATAAAAGTAAAAAATATATATATTCCCTTGTGGCTTCTTTTGCATTATAGGTTATTAATTATAAGATATTGAATATAATTCTTTTTGCTATAGTAGGTCCTTGAGGTTTACCTGTTTTATATATAGTACTCTATATCTGCTAATCCCAAAGTTCTGCTCTATCCCTCCTCTACCTCTCACTGTTTCCCCTTTGGTAACCCCCAAATTTACACACACACACACACACACACACACACACACACACACACACAAATTCAATCTATTCTTGGGGATAGAGAAAATGTCAACAGAAGTAAAGAACTGATATCAGAGAAAGCATTTTCTCTCTTATAATGATTTAAGCTAGGAAATCTCAGAGGGCTGGGAAACATATAGTTGGAAATTAATAAAGAACTTATAAGTAACCTGTTGTCAAAAGTTAAATAATATTGAAATTTTGAATTACTCTGAATTGAGAGATAATGCAAATAACATAAACCAAAATTGTAAATACAATAAAAACATTTCTTCCATGAAATATATAATTGTAAATATTTTTCATAAGAACATTTAATTATTAGTGAGCTCAGTATCTACTTTAAAGTTTTTTTAAAAATATAAACCTAAGAAAAATAGAAAAAAACTAATAACTTGAGTGAGTTATTACAGAAATTCAAGTTTTTTTTAACATTGAAATAATTAAGATAAAATATTAAAAGATAAAAAGTATATGATTGTCTTGATAATGATGAAAAAATATTTGCTGTCATTCAACATTAGTAAATGCCTTTAAAATTTTTATAAAACTTATTTGTGAAAACTCTGCAATAAACTTCACAGTAAATTACAAGTACTTTTCTTTAAGGGACAATTTAAGATACTATTTATCATTATTTCTCTTCCAAATTGGAGAGTGCAGCTAACAAAGTAAGACAGCAAAAAGAAACAAAAACTAGGAAAGAAAGATAAAACCATTATTCATAATGACATAACTATATTTTAAGTATTATTAGATTTATTACAAGGATGTAGCAAATTTTCTAGATGAAAATCAGTATATAAATTAATGTTTTTTTACTAAGTTATAAAGTATCTTATCAAATATTAAAATATTTTAAAAGATATAACTGTTACCCAAAAAAATCAAAATGCAAAGTATAATTTTGTGAGTAGGACCTTAGGGGAGAAAGGTATAAGACTTTATGAAACACATTATAAAAGATAAAAATGAATAGAGAGAAGTACAATGTTTGTGTATTGACAACTCAGTAATATAAAGTTTTCACTCCAACCAGTTTCATATGTGTGTGTGTGCATGTGCAAACTGACAAAAGATACTTTTTGCATTTCTCTAAGGCTGTTCAATATTCAACATCCTTGAAAAAAGAAAGTGTATTCCAGAGCTTTCAGAATATGTACAGAAACAGACCTATGGAGAACTGTCTCTCAACAAAGGGAAATAAGTGATTCTTGAATAACTCACTAACCACATGCAGAGAAATACAATTGGACCCTTAACTCACAAACACATTAATATAATTACTTTAAAGAACTAAATGTGAAGAGTAAAATTCTTAAAATTTTAGAGAAAATATATGATGATCTCAAATGTAAAGACTTAAGATGCAAAAATCTGAAAATTATTATGCTGAACTTTATTGAATTACAGATATTCAATAGCTTTTGAATAAGGAAAATGAAAACTGGTTCTTAAAAACAGAAAATATAATTTGGAGTTTAAACTAATATAAATGAAAAAGATTGATAAATTTGACTACAATAAAATAAATTTTGTTCCTTAGTATCTACCATATAGAGAATTAAAAACAAGCTATAAACTGGGAGCAAATATTTGCTACATATATACGAACAAAGTTGGCAAAAATCCAGAATGTATACAGAATTGCTGCAAATCATTGAAGTGCAATAGAAAATTGAACAAAGACTTGAAAGTGATGGAAAGGGAAACCCAGTGGTCAGTATACATATGAGAAGTTGCTCAACCTCATTAATCATCATGAGAATGCATGTTTAAGCAAAATGAGTTGTTTACGCACACTACATTGATTTAAAAATTATGTGTCTATATGGAGGGTTGGTCACAATGTGCTAGGAGTTCCCCTATATTGGCTCAGTTCAGTTCAGTCGCTCAGTCGTGTCCGACTCTTTGCAACCCCATGAATCATGCCAGGCCTCCGTGTCCATCACCAACTCCCAGAGTTCACTCACATTCATGTCCATTGAGTCAGTGATGCCATCCAGCCATCTCATCCTCTGTCATCCCCTTCTCCTGCCTCCAATCCCTCTCAGCATCAGAGTCTTTTCCAGTGAGTCAACTCTTCGCATGAGGTGGCCACAGTACTGGAGTTTCAGCTTCAGCATCATTCCCTTCAAAGAAATCCCAGGGCTGGTTGGATCTCCTTGCACTCCAAGGGACTCTCAAGAGTCTTCTCCAACACCACAGTTCAAAAGCATCAATTCTTCAGTGATCAGCTTTCTTCACAGTATGACTCTCACATCCATACATGACCACTGGAAAAACCATAGCCTTGACTAGATGGACTTTTGTTGGCAAAGTAATGTCTCTGCTTTTGAAAATGCTATCTAGGTTGGTCATAATTTTTCTTCCAAGGAGTAAGCATCTTTTAATTTCATCACTGCA